>BQNB010021101.1:0-60811 GCA_026074375.1 Tanacetum coccineum | reverse complement strand
TGTGTTCTTGAGGTCTAGGAGGGTCTTTAATCCAAAGGGATTGATCAAGAGGGACAAAGATGCTTGATGGAGGGAGTGATGTTCTAAAAGGTGGTATTTGGGTTGAGGTAGTAACGGGATAGAATGGTGGTGGAATTTGTAGGTTGGTGATAGAGGTAGGAGGGAAAAGGCTATCTTGCACTAGTTGTGCATTTTGGATGGCCTCTTGGATGTTTTGGTGAAGGGTGTGAAGTTGGTTAAGTGTTAGGAATACGAACTTCTTAAGAAAGTATCGGTCACTCTATAGATAACTATCGTTAGCTCGTTTAGTTATTTTTGGAACCTTAATAGGCTAAGATAGGAAAAGCCCATGGAAAGCCCATGTAAGCCCATCTATAGCTGGACTTATTAGGGTATTTATACACCTCTCCATGCCTTAGAAAGGTGGTTGGTTGTTCATTTTTCACACATTAATACAAGTTCTCTTATATGTTTACTTTCTCTCTCTAAGTGTTCATTCAACCCTTTCTCTCACTAAAACAACCTTCTTCCCTCTCATCAAGTATGTTATTACATTAGTATACAATTGGTATCAAGAGCCATAGAGTGGTGTGTTTAGATTTTGTGTTTATTGTTTTTGTGCGTGCGTTTTACTACTAAAAAGACCTCATCTCTTTGATTTTTTCTTGTTTTCAACGCTTAAGTTCCACACTAAAAGATCATCTACATAGGTAGCTTTGATCTAGTATCCTTGGATATAGGGTTGTGTGCTTAGATTCATAGAAATATCTTTTATTTTGTGTTATTTGGGTTTGTGAGCTTTATAAAGGTCAAAATCTTGATTTTAAATTTTTAGCTTAAAAACCTTAAAGTTTTCATTTTTCTTGTCCATATAGGCTTAGTAACACTTTTGGTACAAAAATTTTCAAAAAACAATCGTCAAAAATGTGTCTTTTTAAGTTTTGAAAAAGTGGGTTTCGTGAAAGTATCAATCTAGTCATTTTAGTGTCAACAGTCATTTTAGTGTCAACCGATCTAGTCTTTTTCAGTGTGAACCGAACTAGTTATATATCAATGAGTACCGATCTAATCTATTTTAGTATGAACCGAACTAGTTATATTTTAGTGTCAACCGATCTAGTCTATTTCAGTGTGAACCGAACTAAGTATTTTCAGTGAAAACCGATCTAGTGCATTTTCAGTGAGTACCGATCTAGTTATTTTCAGTGAGAACCGATCTAAGTATTTTCAGTGAGAACTAATCTAGTTCATTTTCAGTGAGTATCGATCTAGTTATTTTCAGTAAGAACCGATCTAAGTATTTTCAGTGAGAACCGATCTAGTTCATTTTCAGTGAGTACCGATCTAATCATTTTCCGAGACAACCGAACTAGTCATTTCTCAAAGACCACCGAACTATTCAAGTTTAATTGTAACCGCACAACTCAAATTTACAAATTATACGGTTTATTTCTTTGACTTGTAAAATCACGTAAAACATTAACTTGTTTTCCCGGTTTTGTCAAGAATTGTAAAATCCCATGTAATTTCAAGAATTAAAACACTTAAAAGACAACTTAATCAATCATAATTTCTTTCTACCACCGTTTGATCCGAAATTAATTTTTTAACATACAAATTTCTCAATGACGACTCTTGCTGACAAAGCAATTCTTTCGGGTGCCGACAATCATCCACCTATGTTGGAAAAAGATATGTATGATTCTTGGAAAAGCATAATGGAGCTATACATGATAAATAGACAACATGGACGAATGATCCTTGAATCCATTGAAAATGGTCCACTCATCTGGCCTTTAATTGAGGAAAATGGAGTGACTAGACCAAAGAAATATTCTGAGCTATCTGCTACGGAAGCAATTCAAGCTGATTGTGATATCAAGGCAACAAATATCATTCTCCAAGGACTACCACCTGAGGTCTAAGCATTGGTTAGCAATCATAAAGTCGCCAAGAAACTTTGGTAAAGAATTCAACTTCTCATGCAAGGAACTTCATTCACGAAACAAGAAAGAGAGTGTAAGCTTTATGATGAATTCAATAAGTTTGCTTATAGGAAGGGGGAACACTACGTGATTTCTACTTGAGATTTTCACTGCTACTCAATGACATGAATGTAACATCCGAGAATTTTTGAAATTTTGAATGACAATTTTACCCTTTGACTTTTAGGGTTTGACTTGATTTTTTTGACTTTTGATATTTTATTGTCTAATAAAAACGATTACCGCGTAACCGGTAAAATTTTCGCAACGTATTTTAATAATAAATCAAATTTATTATACGCATCTCTGATGTGCAATTTATTTTTAAACTAATTGATTTGAAAACAAGAAAATATATGTTATTGTTAAGTTGACTTATCAAAAACGACCCCCTAGATCACGTTTTCACGACTCGGACTCTAAAGCAATTTGATGTAAAACGACATTTCGGACAACTTTTTAGTTTTGCTCGAGACCTGAAAACAAGTAAAGATAACTAAAATAGCCTCACAATAACTTTGAACACAACTCGTACCGACCCAAAAATAATTAAATTTATATTTAATTATCACGTTTATTAAATAGAATTATTTAATAAATTATTTTACATTTTAATCAAAAGCGTTTATTTAAAAACGCGAATGTTCAAAGCAAAGTTTTATTTTTACGGACAAAGCTTACCCGCGACACCCAATGGTACCAAATAAATAATAATGATTTTAAATATATTCTATAAAAATATTTATAAAATAATAGTCGAGTGAGTACTCATTTTGTTGGAAAAATTATTTAGAAAACAATGGCGTAAGTTTTGTATTACAATTCATCCCTTAATTGGCCTAAACGAGACCCGAACTATTAATTAGCAAAAATTACATATTCGGTCCCTCTAGTAATAATTACAAGTTTAACCCTAAAGTATATTAAACTTGTCATGTTTTCTAAGAACTTTCTAATATATATATATATGTATACATAATTAGGGTAAGTCATTTTTATTCAGACCCTAAAAGTATATACACGTTTCCTCTCCATATTAAATTCGGCGCCCCCTCTTTTCCGGTGAGGTTTTCCGGCCAGCCGCCGCATCTCACCTCATGACCACCTTAGCTTGCTCACACCACTTAAATCATCGCTACCACACTCACTCCATTTCCTTCCAGCGCCTCCATATTCTCCGGCCAAACTCCGGCGAATCCACCATCTCGTCACAACCACCAACACTACCACCATCTTCATCTCCACGCCACCTCCACCATCACCATGCCATCACAGATCCATCGTCATCACCTTCATACCACCAGCCGCCACCACCATAACATAGGGTGCGGTTGGTTTATAAAGGGCAGCCAGGGGCTGCGTTTGGATTTTATCACATGAAAGGGTGCGTTTGATTTGACAAACAGCAGACGAGCGTGTTTGGTTTAGGTTATAACACCGTAGGGTGCGTTTGGTTTTCATATAACAGCAAGGGTGCGTTTGGTTTTCGATTCGGCACCATAAAGGGTGCGTTCGGTTCGGTCATTAACCACATATTAGGGTGCGTTTGGATGGCTGTTTTACAGCCTAGGGTGCGTTTGGTTTATGTTTTGTCCCAAGAAAATGTTGATTAGGGAGTTAATAATCAACAGGTTCAGATTCAAGTGCACAGTTGTAGAGATTGTTAGTCTTAACAATCTCTTTTTGAACATTTAAAAGAAAAGGAATCTTAAAGCAAACAGGTCCTCTTCTAAAAACTGATTTTAAGAAAGAAGAATCTTCATAGGTACATCCGAATAGAGAGATCTTTTGCGTTTAGAATAAGAGATCAAACAACTAGATAAATTATTTTTAAAAGAGATCAATCTGCACAAACTGTTACATGTTGACGAAACCTCAGTTTTTCTATGATCATACCACTAAACAAAGCTCTAGGTTTTCAAAATCCTTTTTCTAAGAAAGCTCAGCAATTGGAAACATAAGCTTTATGATGGTAATGTCATTAAGGATTTTGAGGTGTATTGTGATTCCTGTCTCTGAAGAGACTCTATGCTTGCTGAAGTAGAGTCGTTCAAAATGCTTTTAAAACAAAAGGATCCTATGATGTTAGAAAAGAAAGTTAATACTACACCAGTCGAATTTGTTGTCCTTAATCAACTTTCTCAAATTTTTGAAACTTCGATTGTTCCACAAATGAATTATCTGTTGAACAAAGTCTTTTGGTCTAAGAATTCTCATGATTTCTCTAAGAACCCACTCTTTCTAGTAGACCCACCAAAGTTGACGGTTCTAAATTAACTTCCTAAAGTCAGCATGGTTAATACGAGTTTGAAGATACTTAAATACCATACTTGCTGGTTTGAGATGGTTATCAAAGAAAGAACCACACCCACAGCTTTAACTGAGGGCTCGTGGGGGTTCGAACACATCAAATCTTGTTTTAGGATGAAAATAATCTTTCATTTGTAAAGCTCTGAAGGACTTATTTAATTACATTCTATCAATATTTGAGTGATGAACTTTCTAAAGTCCAAACTGTGTTCCATCAAATGAACAGTTGTGGAACAACATCGTTTAGAGTCAAAAAAACATTTGATGGTGAAACTGAATCAAGTTTTTGAGACTGAAAAATGAACAACTCTTGAAACAGTTATTGCAAAGATATCTATGAAACACTATTGTGAATGCTATCTGGCGAATATTGCTTTTGTGAATTGTGCATTAATGTGAAAAGTGTCTCAAACTTGAGACTGGGCTATTCAACAAGAAGGATTTCATTGAAAAGAGATTTACAATAAACTGTTCAAAAGTTTTACACCTCTTGAAAAACATTGCATCTCTTTAGAAGTAGATACTCAACTTAATCAGAAATTTTTCAAGGGACAATTCTGTTTCAAATCAAAAGTTGTCTCCAAGTTTTGATTCAATTATTTGAATTAATAAATTACAAGCTTATGTCCCAAGAGGAAAGACATATCATAAGAATTTGAAAGATGAGAATTAAATCTCTATGTGGAAAAATGTATGGGATAAGATTAAAAGGACTGTCGAAGAGATTGAAACAATAAATATTGGAATTTAGATCTTTAGGGTGTCGAAGCTTATTTGCTAAAATAAGCATTTAAACAGACCTATCAACTTTATGACTCGATTAAACCATCACGTATTCGATCAAAAGAACAATGTGATGATTTAATTAATCAAGTCAATCTAAATACTGTGGAAATCTCTGATTTAAATGCTAGTCTTCAAGAAAAAGTTTTGGAAATTACAGCTCTCAAGGATGACTTTAGGAAACTAAAAGGAAAATCTCTAGTTGATAATGATGTTACGAAACACACTATTGATCCAGAGATGCTTAAGATTGATGTGGAACCAAAAACCCCTAAATTTTTGAATAAAAAGACAGCTCACTCTGCCTATATTAAGCACACTCAAGAAGAAGCTACAGTTCTTAGGGATCTAGTTGAACATGTTAAATCAAAATATCCACTAGATCATTCCTTAGAATATGAATGTAGGTATGCTAAACTAATTCAGGAGTTGCTTACACACATCAGTAAAACCTGCCCGAGTGTCAACAATATTGATGGAAAATTAGTAGTTGTGACCCCAAAGAACAAGGACAAAAGAGTTAGATTCACTGAGCCCGTCACATCCTCAAGAAACACAATCACAAAAACAACCTCTACATTAAACCTAGTTTCTAACAAACCTATGTTGTCTTCTATAGGTGTAAAACTGTCTACTAGTGCTAGCGGATTACAGCCTTCAGGCAATACAAAGAAAGATAAGAATCAGCAAACACCAAGTAGTACTTAGAAGAATAAAGTAGAAGCCTATCCTAGGAAAGTTAAATCTAGTTTGAAAAATAAAGACTGTGTTATTGCACCTAAAGGAACTGCTAATGTGCAGCATTATAAGCTTAATGCGAATTCTGAACTTAAATGTGTTAAGTGTAATGGTTGCATGCTTTTTGATAATCATGATTTGTGTGTTCTTGATTTTATCAATAATGTGAATGCTCATGTTAAATCTAAATCTATTAAGAAAAGTTCCAAGAAAAAAGTTTGGAAAACAACAAGAAAGGTGTTTACCAACATTGGATATATCTGGAGACCTACTGGTCGGACCTTCACTATAGTAGGAAATGTGTGTCCTTTAACTAGGATTACCACAACTACTGAAGTGCCCCATAGGATACCATCTGCTCTAGATAATGAAACACCTAAACCTGTCGTAACATTGGTTTACTCACGGAAACCTAGGAAATCTAAAACTAATGGTCCTGTTAGCAAATCTAAGGTTTTTAAATCTGTATCTGCTAACAAAAAGGAACCCAGTCAATCTTGGGGATCCATAGTTTCCGATGTTCCATCTTCCTCTCTTGATGAATGCAGGTCGTCCAAATTGTTCTCTGGTATTTGGACTCCGGCTGCTCCAAGCATATGACCGGAGATCGCTCTCAGCTCACCAATTTCGTCAATAAGTTTTTGGGTACAGTCAAATTCGAAAATGATCACGTGGCAAAGATATTGGTTTTATGGTGATTAGACAAAATAGGAATGTTACGATATCAAGGGTTTACTACGTGGAAGGACTTGGACACAACTTATTCTCCGTTGGGCAATTTTGTGATTCAAACCTTGAAGTTGCTTTTCGCCAACACACCTGCTTCATTCGTAATTTAGAAGGTGTTGATCTATTGACTGGATCTCGAGGCAACAATCTGTATACTCTGTCTCTTGGAGATATGATGGCGTCCTCTCCTATATGTCTCTTGTCAAAGGCCTCAAAGACTAAGTCCTGGCTATGGCACCGACGTCTATCTCATCTGAACTTTGGTGCAATCAACCATTTAGCTAGACACGGTCTTGTTCGAGGTCTCCCTAAGCTTAAATTTGAAAAGGACCATCTGTGTTCTGCTTGTGCAATGGGTAAAAGCAAGAAGAAATCCCACACACCTAAATCTGAAGACACCAACCAAGAGAAACTATATCTTTTGCACATGGATCTTTGTGGACCAATGCGTGTCGCAAGTGTTAATGGAAAGAAGTACATCCTCGTCATTGTCGATGATTACTCACGATTCACATGGGTTAAGTTCTTAAGGTCAAAAGATGAAGCTCCAGATTTCATAATCAAGTTTCTCAAGATGATCCAAGTACGGCTTAAAGTACCTGTCCGAAGAATCAGAACAGATAATGGAACTGAATTTGTTAATCAAACCTTGCGTGAATATTATGAGAAGGTTGGCATCTCTCATGAAACATCTGTTGCTCGCTCTCCACAGCAAAATGGTGTCGTTGAAAGACGTAATCGTACGCTAATTGAGGCTGCCCGCACAATGTTGATTTATGCAAAAGCTCTGTTATTCTTATGGGCAGAAGCTGTTGCTACCGCATGTTACACCCAAAATCGTTCCATCGTACGTCTTCGTCACGGCAAAACACCATATGAGCTTTTACATGACAAACCTCCCGACTTATCATTTTTCCATGTATTTGGTGCACTTGTATCCGACAAACTGTAGAGAACTTGTTAAAGTTACAACCGAAGAGCTTATATGGTATTTTTCATTTGTTATGCCCACAAAGAAAGCATTTTCGAATTTACACCTACATACCAAACGATCATTGAAACAATTCCATGTAGACGTTATGAGCCGACTGCAATTGCTTCTGAAACAAGTCAGGTTAAGACTCGCACTTCATGAAATGACTCCTGCAACAATCAGTTCAAGACTTGTGCCAAACCCGCCTCCTTTAACACCGTTTGTACCACCTTCAAGAACTGATTGGGATATATTGTTTTAACCGTTGTTTGATGAATTACTAACTCCTCCCCAGTGTTATCTCCTCCGCCTGAAGTCATTGCTCCGAATTGATTAGTAGTTTCACAGTATCATCGCTGTATCAACCCGGTTCACTCCTACACAACAGTTGACCAGCTGCACCATCCACCAGTAACTCACAAACAACACCAACTAAACGCCCCTTCATTCTTAACGATGTTTTGACAAGAAGACAATCATGATATTAAAGTTGCACATATGGGTAATGATCCGTACTTTGGTATCCAATTTTAGAAGTTCCT
This sequence comes from Tanacetum coccineum, assembly GCA_026074375.1. Taxonomy (NCBI): domain Eukaryota; kingdom Viridiplantae; phylum Streptophyta; class Magnoliopsida; order Asterales; family Asteraceae; genus Tanacetum; species Tanacetum coccineum. The sequence goes on along the minus strand of BQNB010021101.1, from coordinate 52,751 downwards.
TCTGATCAACCTTCATCAACGATTCTATTCATATAATTGTGCATCATGATCACCAAATTTCTGAACATAATAGCAAATGGACTAAGGATCATCCACTTGAAAACATAATTGGTGAACTCACTAGACCAGTTTCCACAAGGATACAATTACATGAGCAAGCTCTTTTCTATTACTACGATGCTTTCCTCACTGTTGTTGAACCCAAGACGTATAAAGATGCTTTGACTCAATCCTTTGGATCGAAGCAATGCAAGAAGAGCTCAATGAGTTCGAACGCCTTGAAGTATGGGAGCTCGTACCCCGACCAGACAAAGTTATGGTTATTACTTTGAAGTGGATCTAGCAAAGTTTAAGCTAGACAACAGGGAGTATCTAAAAACAATGCTCGATTAGTGCTCGTGTTACCATCAATAAGAGTGAATTGATTTTGAAGATTCTTTTGTCTCTGTTGCAAATTATAGGCTATAAGGATTTTTCTCGCGTTTGCTGCTCACATGAACATGGTCGTTTACCAAATGGATGTCAATACTGCATTTCTAAATAGTAATTTGCGGGAAGAGGTTTATGTTAGTCAGCCGGACGGTTTTGTGGATCCAGATAACCCCAATCACGTGTACAAGCTAAAGAAAGCTCTTTATGGGTTGAAACAAGCTCCACGCGCGTGGTATGACATGTTGTCTTTGTTCCTGATATCCCAAGACTTCTCCAAAGGCTCAGTGGATCCTACTCTGTTCATCCGTAAGGAAGGCAAAGAATTACTTCTGGTACAAGTATATGTCGATGATATTATCTTTGTTGCATCTACACCTGAACTTTGTGACCTATTTGCTAAAATCATGTGTTCAAAATTTAAGATGTCAATGATGGGCAAAATCTCATTTTTCTTAGGACTACAGATTTTTCAAAATCCCAGAGGCATCTTTATTAACCAGTCAAAATATGCCCTTGAATCTTTAAAGAAATACGATTTTGACTCTTGTGACCCAGTGGATACTCCCATGGTGGAGAAATCCAAACTGGATGAGGATAAAGAAGGGAAAGCAGTTGATCCATCACACTATCATGACATGATTGGCACCCTCCTTTATCTCACAGCCAGTAGACCTGACCTATAATTTGCTATATGCATGTGTACCCGGTATCCAGCTAGGCCTACTGAAAAACACTTACATGCGGTCAAATGGATCTTTTGGTATCTAAAAGGAACCGTTAATCGGGGACTATAGTATTGAAGGATTCTTCAATTGCACTAACAGCATTTGCAGATGCGGATCATGCTGGTTGTCAAGATACACGCCGTAGCACATCTGGTAGTATGCAGTTCTTGGGAGATAGACTTGTTAGTTAGTCATCGAAAAGGCAGACAAGCGCTGCAATATCCAGTACGGAAGCTAAATATATTGCTATGTCAGGATGTTGTGCTCAAATCCTTTGGATGAGATCACAGCTTACCAACTATGGCTTTGGATTCAATAATATTCTAATGTACTGTGATAACAAAAGCGATATTGCCTTAAACTGCAACAATGTTCAACATTCCAGGTCGAAGCATATAGACATCAGATTTCACTTTATCAAGGAGCATGTTGAGAATGGGGTGATTGAACTTTACTTTGTCAATATGGAGTATCAACTGGCGGACATCTTCACAAAAGCCCTTGCAAGAGAAAGAATTGAATTTCTTATCAATAAACTAGGAATGCGGAGTTTTACGCCAGAGACTCTCAAACAATTGGCAGATGAAGTTGATGAATAGTGGTGGTACCTATTCAAATATCCTGTATCATATGTATATATATTAAAACCATAAAAACCAAAAAGATTTTTCATTTTTCTGAAATTTTTTATAAAAACAAAATACAAAAATATAATATTCATAAAACCAAAGAAAAAATTAAAAAATAAGAAAAACATAAAAAGAGGTAATAATGGCATGTCTTCTGAAAATCGATAACATTTACGGTCTTAGAAATGTCATTCAATAATGATACGAGGCTGTAAATGAAGTTCGAGCAGAAGTTTCAAATGTTTTCAAAACATGCCAAATGGCTTGCTATTATTTCAGATAGCAACCCGGTCATCATCTTAAAGGCAAGTATTTCAAAAAGAAAACTTGACCTCTCAACGGGAATTTATTCTCGGGCATGGTCTACTTTATGACCATGCAAAGGCTTGTGATTACTTTGCATCACAACCCGTGCTTTCTATATTTCCATAAGTGTACGTGTCAGTGCGCTTATGTGTTAAAATAAGAGAAATCTTATTTTTGGTGTTTGTTTTTTCAAAGAAATAACCTTCCTTCATCAGAAAATGTTTTCTCAGAGACATTTGACTTCTCAAACAATGACTACAGCTCTTTAAATAGAAAATGGGTCACTGTTTGAGGGGGAGAAAATGTCAAAAAATTCTTCTTCATAATAATCATGAGCATAATTGGAAAAAGGTTTTAAACAAATAACAGAATATCATTTAAGGAAAGATAATTGAGCTTAGCTTTCGTGTGCCTTATATGTTATGTGTTTTTGCCTTTAGGGAGTAATTATGCAAATATAAGTTTCTTAGGTACTTTAGTTAAAACATTAGGGACCAAATGTGCCATATGTTAAACTTTAAATGCATAATAAATCTTATATGTGTGAATTTAAAAGGTTAGGTAACTTGAGGGGCCAAATGTGTCAAAATTAAATTTTTGTTAATAACCCCTTCCCACCCCAACCCGCTCCCTGTTTACACAAACACACACACTTCACATTTTTTTATTATTCACACTCTCTCTTGATCGATCATCATCTCCAGTTGTTAACTCGATTAAGTTACAATTAGAAAAATGATCTCATTCACTTAAACTACTCACGTCTCAAAGAAATTGGATTTTTATCCAAGATTGATTTCGAAATCCCTAATTATTAAATTAGGGTTCTTGAATTTCAAAATTGGTTAAAACATAAAATTAGTTGAGGGGTTTTGTTAGTTTAGGTGTCATGTGAACTCGTGTAAATCAGTTTTGTAAATGGTTATCATATGAATGAGTTATGTCCGATTATATGCTCAAAAGTTTGGGGGTTTGGGAGATAATGTTAAATCTTGGTGGGTTTTATATTTGAATGCATGTTTATCAATTATCGAATGTGTTTGAGCCAATAAAACGCACCCTTGTACATAGTTAATTGTATAAATATGCTAAATGTGTGAAAGTGTTCGTGTTTTGAAAAATCTTGATGAATCAGTGGATAAATAGTGTTAGAATTTTGTCTAAATGATATCTCTATGATGTTAAATGGCAAATGATCATCTTGAATGCAAAAAATCATGTCTTGTGAATTATTCATGTGCGAAACCAAACTAGAAAAAATCCTTTGTAAACCGATCTAAATGAAAGCATTAGGAACCGAACGGGTTAAAGTTACTTAAGGAACCGATCTAGTCAAGCTCTTTGGAAACCAAACTAATCAAATCCTTTGAGGACCGATCTAGTTGATTTTTTAAGACCCGATCTAGCTCTTATTCAGGAACCTATCTAGTGAAGTCTTTAAGGAATTGATATAATAGATTTAGACCAAAAAAACTTAAGATCAAAATTCAACTTTGAACGTAAATTAAAACTTAATTTAGCAGGCTAATTAAAATTGATTAATTATGCTATCTAATTAAGGTAAAATAGGCTTAAACACAAGGTAAAATCAAGGTAAAACCAATATACAACTTAGGTTATCTAAATTCTCTACTAGTTAGAAAGACTATGATTCATAAATTGTTAAAAACGATTGCCTTAATTCCTTAAGCTCATAAGTCTACCTAAGTTGCCATCTATTGGAATATATCTTTATAAGTGTTAAAAGTCTTACAGGTCTTAATCTTCACAATATGATGAAACATAAAACGTTAAGATAAAAGGTCTATATAGTAATATATAAACTTGGTTATATATAAACTGTATTGATTCTTTCTTAAACAGAACCATGGATACCACAAGAGCTGAACAGATTGCACTGGATAACGCTTTAGTTGCTCCTGCCAACCGACTCAAGATTAGCAAAAGTAATTTTTGACTATGCTCAGATCTCAAGTCCAAAGAAGCAACTCTTTAAGTGGTCTATAATGTGTTGAAACTCACTCCCTTCTACAAGGCATTACAAATCTCAGCAGATGTTCTAGAAATATACATGCAAGAGTTTTGGGCCACTACTACAGTTCATCATCACTCGATTCGTTTCAAGATGAACAATAAGAAACATATTGTGAATCTTGAGTACTTCAGAGAAATGCTTCAAATATGCCCTAAACTCCCTAATCAGCAATTCAAGGAACTACCCTTTGAAGAGGCAATTCTTACATTTCTAAGAGGTCTTGGTCACAGATGTGAGATTAAAATGATCACCGATGTCAATGTCAATAAGTTGCATCAACCTTGGAGATCATTTGCTACGGTTATCAACAAATGTCTAAGTGGAAAAAGTACCGAATATGACAGTCTTCGACTATCTCAAGCTCAAATCCTCTAGGGCATGTACCATAAGAAGAACGTAGACTATGCCTACCTTCTGTGGGAAGATTTTGTTTATCAAGTAAAGAACAAGAAGGTCAAAAAGAGTAATAAGATGTACTACCCTCGCTTCACCAAGGTCATCATCAACTTTTTCATGACTAAGGATCAATCAATTCCAAGATGGAACAGTGTAAATTGGCACTATGTCAAGGATGACTACATGTTTACCACGATAAAGGTTATTGATATGTGTGAAAACACATATCTGTTTTATATCAACAATGGCCCTAAAAAGATAAAATTATGCATAAAATGCTTGTATATTGCTTGTTTTGTCTTTGTGATTGTGTAGGTACGGATAATGCAAATATCACAAGAAATCGGCCAAAACCGGACAAACACGGAAACGAGAACGGATAGAGTGCACAAGAGCCGGGGATTTGATAGCAAGAAGGGTCAAAAAGTCAACCCTTGGTCAACCATGGTCAACAAGTCAACCCTGGTCAAACTTATAAAGACCAAATTGCAAAAATAACCCCAAACCCTAACAACCATTACTTATTGTTACTTATTAAGCTCATTAAATTCCAAAAGCTTTTATTAACTGTTTCATAAAGCTCGGCCCATTTTTTCTTATAAAAGCCCAAGGTCAACGACCCAAAACCCCTAACCAAGTCAAAGCCCACTCAAACCCTCAGTCAAACCCAACGTTTAAATTTGTAAAAAAAGGGCGCGAGTAAAAACAATTACTGTTCATCGTCTTCTACAACGAGTTACCCTCCTTAAAACAAAGGGGTAATTGCAATTGATGACATGGCTTGAAGATTCGAGTACTAAGTGACACGCTGTCAAAAGGAGACGTCACCGAACCTTCCTATTGGTTGAATCCCATAAGGAGGACACGTGGGCATTGAAAGAAGCACACCAATGATTGGAAAATTGCACTAAATCCTAGCCAAAAGAAGCACAAAGGGTCTGACACACGGAATGCCACGCTGGCAATCCGTGTGCTCATCATATTAATCCAACGGCCATAAATGAGATCAAAGGATTAAGGGCTAAGATCATGGATAAGAGGAGCATGCTAGACTCCTAGAAGCTTCACTCAACTGCTATATAAAGAGCTCTCCTCACTCACAAGATGATCTTTTTTTTCCAGCTTTTAGTAGTGGCTTAACTTAGTTTTAGCTTATGTAATTTTAAAATTCAATTTTTCAGCTTATTGTAATCTTCATTTCCAAAGTATTGTAATCAGTTTTGAGTTAATGAAATTTTAGTTTTAATTTGCAAAATCTATTGTTACTTATTAAGCTCATTAAATTCCAAAAGCTTTAATTAGCTATTTCATAAGCTCTGTTTGAGTTTAAGCTACTAAAAGCTCATCAACAAGTTCATTAAAAGCTTTATCATCCCTTAGAATTGGATGGATGCTGGATGATAAGAGTTGGTAATAGTCCTTGAAGGTCAAGGGTTAGGATAGATTAGGGAATTAATTTTTGCTTATAAGCTATAAGCTATAAGCTGTCTACATAAGCTCTGTTTGAGCAACAATCCCTGTTTAGCTGGGATTTCAGGTTCTACATCATTTACTTTTATTTTATAGTCTTTAATTTTCTAGCTTAGTTCTGCTTAATTTCTTACTTTGCTTATTGATTGCTTTTTCCGCTTATTTATGTTAATATAGTTTACTCATGCTTATTGTAGTTACTAGATCCAATTTGTGCTTAATAGTTAGCTTAAAATCTAGTGTGCTTATTTCTCATATAAGAGAAAAAACCAAAAAAAAAACTAGCATAGTTTATATAGCTTATTATCTAGCTTAATTGTTTGCTTGGATTTGTTCAGTAGGTTCATTTATAGCTTGTCACTATCTGGTCTTAAGGAATTAAGCTGTAAATTTTGCATTTCATAAGCTTAAATGGGTTTGAGAATTGTTAAAGGGGTGTTTAGCACAATAGTAATAACTGAGAGTTAGTACTATTTGTGACCACCTTGGTCCTAAAAATTGAATTTAAACTCCATTTTTAGGGTTATAAAGCTGGATTTAAGGTCTTAGTTTGGTTAAGTCAAGTTGTCATAGGTTTATAGATACTTAAGTTTTAATCTGTAGACATTTAATCTAGTTAAAGTGTAATTTTAGTTTAATTCAGCTCTAGTTGTTTTAATTGTCCCTTAGCACTTGTTTTAGTTTATAGAATCAAAGTTTTCAGGTTGCACTTGGTAGAATTTAGTTTTGGTTCAAAAATGTGTCAATTGCATCAGCATTAAAAACAGTCAAATTGCTATTTTCAATCTTAAAAATCAGCAGGTTTAATTAGTTTTTAGAATCTCAAATTTTGTTAAAAGGTAGATTTTAAGTAATAGTAGATCTAATTCAGCTTATTTTGCTCTTAAATGCTAATTAACCTATCTGTTTTTAGGCTTTTTTGTCTTTTCTAAAAATACAAAACTCACCATGTTCTGAGTAAATTAGCCGTTTTCATATAGCTTTTTCATTAAGAAATTGTTTTTCAAACTCCTTTCTAAAAGTAGTTTTAAGTAGCTAGTAGTATAAGTTTTCTAAAAATTCAAACCATTTTATATTAAGTTTCCATTTGAGTATTTAAAAATAAGCCAAAAGTTTGTTAGTTGTCTGTTTGATTTCAAGTTTTCAATAAGTGCTTAATGGATAGTTTCAGCTTATTATCAGATAATAGTGCTTATCTTTTGATCACTCTTTCTTAATAGGTTAGAATATAGGGTGCTTGAAGCTTATTTAGTCCTTGGTATAGCTTATTTCAGTTTCTAGCTTATTCAGTTTGTCAAAAAGCCAAAAATAGTCTTAAGTGTGTTATGTTTTGTTAATATAAGCTCTTTTCAGCTTATTTAGTGATTTTCAGAAGTAGTCTCTTTTATAAAATTTGTTAGTTTTTAAGAGTTCTATAACTTTGCTTTTGAAAGTTTTCAAAAAAAATATATATATATAAAAGAAAGCCATGGGTTCGAACCCATGACCTCCTTTATCACACCTACATGTCTCACAATACACACACACTAACCATCATGCTACAATAGCTCATCCGTCCACCTTTGTTTTCATTATTCTTTTATTACCTTTTTGAGCTTTTATTCTTATAAGCACTTCGTGTGCTTATTTGCTTTTTCGTGGCTTATTCATTTCAGTTTATTAATAGGTTTTATTTTTCTTACATTCTTCTCTTAATCAGCTATTTTTAGTAATTTTCTAGAATTTTTATTTTACACTTTTATATTTTTAAACATTTATTTTTATTAAAAACTTTAAAAAATCATAAAAAATAGAAAAATAATCAAAAAAATATAATTCTTTTTTAGAAAATTTTCTTTTATCATATAGTTTCTAGGAAAATTAGTTTTGCTTCCGTAGGGTTAAAATTGCAAAATTTCAATTTTTAAAGAACGGGATTCGTTTCCGTTCACGTTTTTCGTGTTTTTAAGCTCAATTCAACTCCGTTTTTGTTCTAGTTTTCTTTAAACTTACTTTTTAGTCAATTAGAGTCTATTAAAAGAGAAAAATTCATTTTAGGTTTAATTTTGGAAATTTAGGGTTTTTAATCACCATTTAGGGTTCTCGTTTTGCGTTTTTAGTTAAAGTTTAATTTCCCGTTATTAAAGTTAGTTTTAATTGTCCTTTAATTTGATCACTTTTAGGATTTTAGAAAACAAATCATCTTCGAACCAATTCAAATCATTGTCCAAATAACAAACGTGGTCTCAATTTCATAAATCTTCGAGGAATACGACCCGGTAATCACTTACCGGTAAATATACGTATTATTATATATAATTGTGAGAATTTTCCTTACTACTTTTGTCCTCAAGGGTAGTTTGGTAATTTTCTATACTTATATTATTATACGTGTATAAAACTTTATACGCAACCAATGATCTTTAAGAAGTTGAGTACAAGAACCACAAATATTCCAACTTATGATAACGATGTTGGTGTTTGATTTAACAAACTATTCAGTTTCTGAATTTTAGGTATTTTGGTTATATGTATTATGTTTATCGAGTACTTTAGTTTAAAGTGTGTTAAATGCCAACATAGTATTTGTTTCTAAATTTCCCTCTTGGTTTAATCTGCTTTTAAATGAATTTATTATGTTTGTTTCGTGTACAATAGTCATACTGCTTTGATATCTTTAGTTAATATATGATTGATTGGTCAACGTGTAAATTGGTGTTTCATGTGACATAGTCTAGGAGTGTAGTTATGGGTGTTTATCGGCCTGTTAGGCTGGGTTTTAGTCTATTTCAAAACTAAACTAACATACTCAGTTTTCCTATATCCAAAACTTATTTGGTTGTTTGAACTATGTAAACCGAACCAGTAAAACCTGTTTTAAATGGTTACGTTAAACCGGTTATATGATTTAAACTGTTTGTGTTACGGTGACTTCTTTTGATACGAAATTCACTTGAAACTCGAACATGATTGTTTCAGTTGGTATATTTCTTTTTCTTTGTTACAGACTGTAGCAAGTTCTTTATATTAAATTCTAGCCATCGAAGAGAATCTTATTGAAGAAAATTAAATGATGCATTTGTTTATTAACTAAATAAAATGCTGATATATTAAACACAATAAGGTGTGGCTACATTGAAAACTTGTGTGTGTCCTTTCAGTTTATTGAAATGAGATGTTTTAACGTTGTTATAGACATGAACTGTAACAAGGAAATTTGCTAAGGTATGAAAGACCTTGAAGACGGTTCCATTAAATAGTGGTAGTCAACGTGTAACATTTACTTTTTGTCACTAATAGCCCCCTTAAAAGTTGGTTATATAATTATTTTTGGAGAATTGTTAGCACTAACATGAGTTTCTTTTGTTATTTCAAGAATATTGGTGGACACTACGAGAGTTGGGAGACGAGAGTCCCATGTCCGGTGGTTCTATATGGTCTTGACCAAGGGAAGCAGGATTTGACCAGCGCAAAATGGTCTTACCATGTTCAGTGTTCTCGTGTTAGCCATTATATATGTTACAAGTTTGAGTTGTATACTAATATATCCCTCATGGGTTCACTCAGGTTGGTTTGAAAGGTGAGGCAAAGGATGTTGTTTTTATGGACAATATGTATTATGTTGAATGGATGGAGGGTTCATTGATCGCCCAAAAGAAGAAATCATTGACATGGCACAAGGTAATGAACCAAACACTGTAGTTTCTGGTAGGGTTTGTTAAGGAAATAAACCTGATGGAAACGAGTCGTTGACACTCGACATGCATAGTATGGGGACGTGTCAAGTATGGATTAATGGTCAAAGTATTGGACGATATTGGACTGCTGATGCAAATGGTGATTGCCAACAGTGTCATTATACTCAAACTTTTCTCAAAAACCAACGTCGCCACCACCAGTTTGTTCGTGTGTTATGTAATGTTCGAATGATGTTTTAGAGTTTTTGGACAGTGAATTTTCTGCTGGGGAAATACGGGCTATCATAGTTCCTGGTAATCCAGCTCCAATTGCGGTTAGTTTCTACATTTTATTTTTTATATTTCAAAATAACTAAAAACATTGATAAATGTTCAATGATGTTAAGGATGTTTTATTGTGCGTGATAGGTTGGGTCTACATGTGTGAGCAACTTTTATGCTTTAAATGTTGGTCTTTATGAAAAGGCGTTAAGGATTAGCCATCACTATCGGGATGCACTTTGGTAACAATAGCACACAACTAAGGTGTGGAGCAATTGACGGGTCGGGTAATGGTGTAAACCGGTAATTTTTGGTACAACGTGGGTCAGCTTGACCCATCAACACTTCTTTGTCCTTTATAATTCTATAAAATTTACTCTATGTCCTTATCTTAAATATGAATACGACTACAAAAACTTTATTGTCAGCATTAAAATTTGTTTGGATGGATATAGAGTAGCCCAAAGCGTAGTTCAAACGAATAAATTTTTTAAAGATGTAGGTAAAATGAATACAACTTAAATATGAATACATTTTTTATTGCTGCATTTTTTAAATTAATTTTTTAGCTGCATCTTTTATTGCTGTTTTCTGTTGTTACTGATGCATTTTGGTATTGCAGCTGCATCTTGCGGATATTCAAACATTCCGCTGCGTGCTCCAGATTTGAGGGTGTTACACTCATGCTGCTAATGCGGTGCTGATGTTGCTAATGCTTGCTGATGCAGCGAGCTTATATTCCTTTGCCAACCATTATATTTCTCTTCTTGCTTCTTATATATACACATTGTGTAACAGATAAATTTGGACTCGTGACCTTTAATACATAATGCCTTTATGTTATTGTGCAGTATGGTGTCAAGATCCTGGTGCTAACCTCCTTTAAAGATACCATTTTCATTGAGATTCTCCCCAAGGTCCCCAAGTCTATAAGAGGTAATAAACCTTGATACGATAATTCTTACAGTTTGTTAGATATTTTTTCAAGTAGAAGTATATATAACCCAACAGTGTGTCGAGTGAATATATCACTAATGTATCTATATGGTTTCTGATAGTCACTAAAGATTGCTTAAAGTTCAAATGCATATAAGTCTCCATGGATATGTAGTTGGTTGAAATAAAAAAGGTTGTTGATATGGATTTGACTAAATGTTCTGCTGACTCGAGGACTGTTTGGATTTGGGTACTGCTCTGAATTTAATATTGCTCCTATTCCTTCAGCCCCTTTGTTACCCGAAGATCCTGTTTGGCTTAGGGGAAAGTCATCAAAAGAAGAACATATATCTTGATTATAGAGTTCCTGGTTTTGTTGATGCATTCTGTCCTCTTGTGTTTGGATTAAGTTCTTCTGAATGGCTTTATCAGTATAATAACAACCTCGGTCTGTAGCTCCCAATTTCTAATCAGCACAGCCCAGTTTTGGGAAACAACCTTGCAGGAAATCTTGGAAACTATCAAGGATCCGATGGTGGTCCGAGGTATGATCTTATCGATAAGTAGGGAAACCCTTTACTTACTAACTGAAGGGTGTTTTTTGAGAACCCATATCAGAGGGAGTAGCCTTCGTTTGGCTACCAAAGATCAACTATCGGCGCTGTTGGTATTGGTGAGCTTAGAGCCGAACAACCACAGATTTTGCAGCATTTAAAAAAGAGGGAATGACAGTTGCAAAGTGAAGCTCCATTTAGAGGTCATCCATATATGGGGAATTGAATATCATTTAAATGATAAAGTTTATGCATAAGAATAATATATAAACTTATACATGATATTCTTATGACTTGGTATATCTCATCTTCTTTGTTTAAGGCTTGCATAGAAGAGTTTTGTACTTAACAATTTGTAGTAAATATAGAGTGATTTTGGAAGAAAAAGCATCTCAGTTTCTCTAACAAATTACCAGCATGTCTATTTCAATGCAGTCAAATGTGAAAACACATGGTTAAAGTTGCAAATGTTCTTAATTATTTGAAGTTCAAGTGAGCTTTATTAAACTTAAGCTGAATAGAAATACCTATTTCTTTCTAAGCTTTCCTAGCCGTATCCTACATATAAGTTAAGTAAACTAATATATAAGATGTGGAAACTAGAAGGGAGGGTTGAATAGTTTACCAGTTAATTATTGTTTTAAAATTTACTTCTAAAATTTGTTAGATCCGAGTATATGTTCAACCAACCAACAATATGAACCAACAATGTATGTATCTACTAGTTATAACTAAACCAACAATAAGAAAGAATCACAACAATATAAAGAGATGAGAGAATGAACAATCAAACCAAGGCGCCAAGATTTATAGTGGTTCGGTTACGAAGCTCCTCTTCGCCCTACTCCACTCCCCGAGTATCCGACTCGAGATTTCACTGTGTCAACAAGCTCCCTTCAGGCGGAGAAAACCGTTTACACGTCGCTTACGTTATTTTCCGACACTAAGGTGTAGCGGTTTCCTCCGTAACTCCGTACGGCGGATGGACCGAAGAGATCCATATGAAGGAGTTCTAAGCATCTAATCGTTGAGACTATATTCTTAGCTTTGTGACTAGCGTGAGCTTGTTTTCCAATTTTGCAAGCATCACATAAGTGTTGATCAAACTTAAGCTTAGGTAAGTTTCTAACTAATTCCTTAGATGCTAACGATTGAATGAGACGCATATTAGCGTGACCTAATCTCCTATGCCACAACGTGGAGTTTTCATCAATCGTTGTAAGACAAATTTTGTCTTCTAGCTTATTTTCTAATTTCACAGATAGTGTTTTTCTTCCATAAATCCCGACCTATAACCCTTACCATCTTTAGTAATTTTCACAGTATCATGTTCGGAAAAAAGTTGCTCTTCAGCTTAATAATCACATATTTGTCCTAATACTTAGAAAGTTAAATCTAAGTTTATCCACATGTTTCTAACATAATCCTATTTTGAGGGATCCATTCAAATCGAACCTTTGCCAATGATGTTACGCGACGCGAGAGATTGCTAGCCAAAAAATGAACATTACCATAACCGTATATGCCTTTTACTTTAGAAGAATTCTTGTCGGTTACCCCTCAAGTGTTTAAGCTTTCCACTATTTTTTATCCACTTCCCATCAGGTTCCAAGTCGACCTCCAATTCAATATCTAGTTTATATACGACAATAACTCAAACATTTGGTCCCCGATATCTCATGATTCCAAAGTTGTTAGTGCTAAACATACCTTGCATTTGATGCAATTGGTTGGGATGTGGAAATGGAAGACACATTTCCCATGGCATGTAACTTTGACGTTGGAATATTATACCAAGTATACATGAAAACCAGAGCTGTTGGTTTTTGTCGACCAACTTTCCTTTTTTTGATGAGCGTGTCTTAGGACGAGGAAAATATTATTGACCTTCTATGTTGTGGAGTTTTGATCTAAAGTTGGTCTTTTAAAATCCAAAACTCCCGTGTTTTAACAATGGCTGTAAAACCGTTAATTTCATTATCACTAGCAACTGGAACTTATAACTTTTAGTTTACCATTATATGATTGGTCTAGGACCCAAAATGGATTTTTGAAAAGAAACAAATTACCTCAGAACCTGGTGAGCAGACCGGCGATTCCATAATTGCTTTGGGGGCCGCCTCTACTATATGGGGGCCGCCCTTATTTAAGGGACCTCCTACCATGGGAACGTTTGTCTTTTTTGAGATTTTCACCAATTTATTTCCTTAGTTCTACAAGTGATATTCAAGTGAATTGAATCTCAAACCTAACTTCTCCCGATGGTTTTTGATTACTCAACATTTTATTTAAGCAATGTGTACTCTTTTCAATTTTTTAGTTTAATACTTCCTCTTAAGTTTTCATTTCCAATTCTAAGCATTTGCATTTGTACATTCGTGATCAACTCCCTTGTTTTTCCTCGAATGTGGATATTTTTTCTTTTAGTTTAGTAAGCTCAGTTCTAACTATTCCTTCTAACGGCTTTTTAATCTTTTGTCTTTGGAGTATTTTTTAGACTCATTTAGCCTAGTTTTTGTCATATTCATCATAATCAGTTATATATTCATCATTATATAATAATATTGTAAAAAAATCAAATAAAATCATAACATAATTTAACAAAAAATTACATCAATAACATTTATTAATAACATAAGAATCCAAAACATATAAATATAATTATTAATCACACAAAAATTCAATAAAATAATCATTTATACATAATCAGTAATATATAACAGTTTAATTTATATTACATTTCATAAATAATATCACATACGTTTATACATAATGAATATATATTAATATCTCATTAATATTATTTAATTCATTAAATATTTATAACATTCATATTAAATTCATAAAATACATATAATATCATATATTCAAAATATTAATAACAATTTTATTCAATTAAATAAAATTATTAAAATAACATTTATATAAAAATATCCATAAATGTACAAATATCATCAAATATAAATATCATTAAAAAATCAATGATATATAATAAATTATATCATTCAAAATATTAATATTGAAAATAGTATTCATATAATTTCATCCCAATAGAATAATTTAAAATACAAAAAAAAATATATTTGTCAAAATAAATTATAATTTCAATCAACAAATATATTTAATTAATTACATAAAATTAATCAATATTTAAATTCCATTAATAGCATATCAAATTCAATAAATAATCAATTATTTCATAATATATCATTTCAATCAATATAATTCAATTATAAATTTAATAATATATATACTAAAATAACAATAATACAAAAACATATAAATAAATACAATAATATACATTAAATAGAATCATATTAATCAAAAATAAATATCATCATAAACAGAAAACACAGAGAATATAAATCATATACCAATAAATATTTATCATTCAATTAAATTTAAAAATATCATTCAAAAAAAATAATATATATTAAATTAATAACCAATATATTATATATATTACAAACATAATTTACAATATCATTAAAAATAAAATATCAAAAATCATCGCATATATTTATAGTATCATATTTTATATCAATTCAAATATAATCATAAATGAAATAAAATAATATAGTTATATACAATTAAATTCCAAATCATATATACAGAAATATAAATATATAATATAAAATAAAATAATTAATTTATATATCATAATATATAAAAGTAAAATATATTTAAAAACCATTAATCATATTAATAATTTATCATCAATAAATCAATTACATAAGTCATAAAAATACATATTATAATAATTAACATATATATTGTCAAATATATAATACATTCAACATATTATATTCATCAAAATTATAATCATATAAATTCAAATAATAATCAAAATATAATAAATATATTTAAATTCATTTATCATCAATAAATAAAACACCATAATCAAATTATAAATAAATAGATTAAAAATTATACAAAAATTTCAAAACACAATAATTAATTTCAATCAAAATATTCAATAATACAAATAAATCAATTCAATATAAATCAAAGATCAACAAATTAATCAATATTCAATAAAAAATAAAAAAATTTACATATTTCAAATATAACACAAATTACATCAAAATTATATATATAAGAAATAAAATTAATATAATTCATAAAATTATATATCAAAATATTAAAATCAATATACAAATCATACATAAAACATATTATAATAAGGGAGGAATTAATATATAAAATAAAATTCATATTCAATAAAAATATAAACATCAATCAATATAAACACAATCAATATAAAATTAATTACATATAACATAATTATATAAGATTATATTATATTAAAATTCATACATATCATTTAGAATTAATCAATATTAAAAATAATTATTTTAAATAACATATAATATAATCATATAAAAACATTAATTAAAATATAATAATTTCAATTCAATAACAATAATCAAAATATAATATAAATTATCAAAATATATTATTCATAATATAAAATTAAATTCATATCAATTAATAATATATTAATAAATATTTCAATCATAAAAAAAAAATATATTGCATATAATATTTTATAAAACATCATATAAAAAAGAATATATAGAAAATAAATACATTAATCATATACATAATTTCAGTCACAATATGCATAATTATACATAAATAATTCATTATATATAATTCAAATATATCAAATATTATAATAATTCATATTCATATATATATTTAATATATCAATATAATATATATAATTAATATAAAATAATACATAAAAAATTAAATTATATTTATTGTTATAATAACATAATATATCATAGCATATATATATTAGATATAATTCATAAATCAATAATTAAAATACATAAATTATTTCAATAAACAACCTCATATTAAATAATTCATACAAAATAAAATCATATAATAAATAAATATAGCTAATAAATAATCATAATAAATACAATCTATAATATAATAACCATATATTCATAATATAAAATAAAAACATAACAAGATATTTAAAAAAATATAAAAACATTAATAAATTATAAATTAAAATACATAAAATAAAAAATAAATTAATCATAAAACATATTTAAAAAAATATTTCCACATAATTATATTAAAACAATCAATGAAATTCATTAAAACAATACCATAAATAAAATAATAAATATATCAATAAAAAATATATTCATAAATATATATACTATACATTCTAATTAGTAAATAATAATTAATATATAAAAAATATATAATCAAAAAATTAACAAAAATATAATTATATTTTCAAATAAAAATTTCAATATTAATCAAATCAATTATATAATAAATAAGATAATAAATAAATAATTTTAATCATCAATAATAATCATTATATATAATATATATATATTATCAATAAAATCAATAAATCCATAATTATTATCATTAATGCAATTAATAAATAAAAATCAATCATTAAATTCATAATATATATCATAAAAATTACACCTAACAGTTTAAAAATCATATTATTAATTAACATACATGATGATACAATAAAAAAATAGTAAATAATCCATAATAATATAAACATAAAAAATATAAAAAAAAATAATTATATCATAAAATGTATTATATTATAATTATATCAATTTCCAAATATACATAATCACAATATAAATCATCAAAAAAAAATCATTATTATTAAATTCAATATATTCACAAAAAAGGATCATTCATTATAAAATATAATAAATATAAATAATAAATAATTCATAACATATTTCAATAAATCATATTTAAAAGAATCATTAAAACATATACATATATAATATTCCATAAAACAAAAATTAATCATATAAATATCCATAATTTAATATCAATATTTCACAAAATTATATCCAATAATTATCATATATTATATTCCAAATAATCAATCAAGAACATATTCAACGAAAAAATTCATTATATCTATAACAATAAAATAAAAAATATAACATTCATAAAATATTATAATCAAATTATATTATACATACACAATTTCACATAAAAAAATATAAAAATAATAATTCAAAAGAAATCATTTATTAGTTAAAATATCAATCATAAATATTAATTATCATTCAATTAAAAAATTAATATACATAATATACATCATAAATATATAAAAAATAAATATATAAATAATGTATTCATACATATTAAATAAATTAATTCATAATTTCATTCATATAAAAATTCCTAATTCATTATATATAATTATAATAAATTATTCATATTCATAAATCACATTTAATCCTACATAACTAAATTATAATAATAATATATTTTATTATATCATCAATACATATATTCAATATATACATTATTTCAATAATAATACATATATTGCACATATTTCAAACAACATATACATCATAATCAATTATATTGATATTAAATCATATAAAATAAGATCACAAAAAAAAAATTTCATCAACATAACCATAAATTCAAATCAAATCACACTACATTTAAAATCATTAAATACATTTATTTCATATACAATAATATATACATATCAATACATATAATAAAAAAACATTTAATCAAATAAAAATAAATATAAAGTATATCATAAAAAAACAATCATAATATAACATTATAATTTTAAAACATAATAACATAAATTAAATAAATAATTCAAATTTAATATATCAACAAATTAAAATCAACAATAAATAATTGATATATTTTTATCATTATCAAATTTATTATATTAAAAATAAATATATACAAACATAATCAAATAATACTATTAATTAATATAATCAAATTTACATCCATAATTAATAAACAAACAATAAAAAATAAATTATAAAAATATTATACAATACACTTCATCAATTAAAGATCAATATAATATCATTATTCATAGTTTTAGTTATAAATACAGATAAAAATTTTCAAATATCAACATAATCATTTATAATATATATACCAGTATAGAATTAAATTATCATAAATCATATCATTATAATTATATATATATATAAACCAAATCTAATAATCATTAATACAACAATTATCATATATATTTATTCAAATTCAATCATAAAATAATTCATATCAATATTAATATTAATCAAATTACAACATAATTAAATATTCAAAAATAAAAAATATAAAAATCATTATATCAATATATATAAAACATAATAATATATTTAAGACAATTTAATATCAAATCAATCATAAAAAATATAAATAACATAATATAAAATAATACTAACCAACATCATATAATTATATATTAAATTATTAATATAATCATATTTATTTAAACATAATAGAGAATACATAATCAAATAATATTAAAAATAAATATAAATATATCAAAATAAAAAAAATAAGAAATAAATAATTAAACATATTACAATTATAATATAATAATATATTATAAAAATCATAATCATAATATAAAATAATATATATACAATATTATATAAAAAAATTATTAAATCAATCATTTAATAAAAACATATATATATAAAACAATATCAATTATTTCATACACAAATATTATTATTTTTTATATAATTTTAATTATAATCATATTAAAAAAACACATTCAATTATTAATTAATTAATCACATAAATCAAATATATTAAATTAATATAATAATTCAATTATTAGTTAACAATATAAAATAAAATATATATAACATAAATTCAATTCAAATATTAATTAAATTTCAATATCATAAAAATAATATATATTAATAATATAATATATTTCAAATATATCTATATAAATAACATTCATAATAATAACATATTCAATAAAATTCATGAATACAGAAATTATTTAATGATATATAATAAATTTAAAATCAACATAATAATTATATTATTATTTAAAAAAAATTAAAGATCATTTCCCAATACAAAAATCATAAATAAATATATTTCAATAATTTTCAAAATTATAATAAAATTATAAAATAATAAATAATAAATAATTAAATATTATTAAAATCAATAAAATAAATAATAATATTATTTAATATTTTTCAATATGAAATCTCATATGTATATAAATATTAATGCATTAAAATATAACAATAAATATAATAAAAAAAAATAAAATCATATATCATTTCAATTCAACATATATACACATCATTTATCAGTCAATATAATATTCATAAAATAAAATAACACATAAATAATAATATTCAAAGTTCCATTTTTTCAATTTCATATATTAAATAAAATAATATAATTTAACAATCATATAATAAATAAATATATATAATATTTCATAAATAATATAGTTATATCAAAGATTAAATAATTATATCATATATATTATTATAAATTGTATAATATAATATTTAAAATCAATATATATTTTTCAAATAATATAATATATAATCATATATCATCATTAAGACATGGATATACAAAAAACATATTAGGAAATTCATAATAAAATATATATTTTCCCATCATTCATACATTCAAATTCAATATTATTTTTTAGATAAATCATATATATTATAAAAATAAATATACATTTAATTAAAGTAATATTCATAAAAATATATAATTTCAATCATATATAATATAATAATAACATCACATCAAATTAAATTTCATTCAAATTTAAAAATTAAAAATCAATATAATATATACATTTATCATATTATAAAATAATTATTTATATATCACATTAATAATAATAATCAATATTATACATTATATATTAATAACATAAAATAAATCAAATCACATAATTATATATTATAAAAATTTTTAATTATCATCAATTACAATAATCATTATATATCAATAATATTAGTATAACATAATTCAAACATATCATCATATATTATTTCAATCAAATTATCAATTAATTCAATATTATCATCATTATATAAATTATAAATATTATTATATATTGAAATAATAATAATAATAAAAAACAAAATTAATAAATTCAAATATATATTAAAAAGAATTCATCCAAAATAAATAATAAACATTTATTTCAATATTAAATTTATATCATAACCTAAACACATAATAATTTTTAACATAATTCATACATAAAAGTTATTCACAATATATATAATTATCAATATTAATAAACATAGAATATTTTAAATTTAATTAAAAAAAATCATAAATAAATTAAACAATAATTATTATATATTCATACATATATAATAAAATCAATAAAAATAAATTCACAAATTAAACATATTCATACAAATATACATATTCATATAAGAGCATTAAATAAAATAATAATAAAAATATTTATCAAATACAAAAATTACATCAACAAATAATAAAAATCATCTAATTCATTAATTTCACATTCAAATTCATAGTAATAATAAATAAAAAAAATATCAACAATAATTTAAAATATTTAATATAACACATTATCATTTCATAATTTATATAAACAAAATAATCATATCATTATAGTAATCATACAAATGATAAAAAACAAAATTCAAATATAAATTTTCATAACATATTTAATTACATATATAATAAAAAAGAAATTCATAACATTATTAATATAATTGAACAACAATATATTCATTCATAAATCTATATTATATAAATTAACAATATTCAATAATAAAAAGTTCAAAATAACAATATTTTATAAAATAAAGTAGAATTTTAATAATGTTCAATTACAATTATATAATTTATAATATTAATTAAATTCAATAAGAAAAGTCACATCAAAAATAATTATCAAATCAAAAAAAATACACATATATAATTAAAACCACATAAACAAATCCAATTAAAATATATCCTCAATATACATATAAAATAAAATTATCCAAAGTATTCATAAACAAACATTCAAATAATATTAATTTAACATTCTTTCAATATTAATAACAAATAATAAATTCATATTATATTATATAAATCATATAATATCAATTCAAATTACTATCATAATCAAAACCAGAATATATATATATTTTTATCATTCAAATATAATAAACTCCTCTAATAAGAACTACACAAACCTGACAACAAATCACATCAATCATACACTATTCACTACCCTCTATATTCACAAAAACTTACTTTAATATCCATTAAAATCAATATATCATTATATAAAAAGTTATAAAAATAAATTACATAAATATATATCAATTATATATTAAAATAATTTATCCATAATTATATCAATCAGCATAAAAACAACTATTCAAGTCAAATAATAGTTGTTCATATAATATTCAATTAAATAAACATGCGACTCACATAAAAAACATAAAAAATACAACCAAAATATAAAAATAAAATATAAAGAATAAATTAAAAAAAATAATATGACATAAATCACCAAGATAAATCTACATCTAATATCCACATTCTCAAAATAAACACACAATCTATCACATTTCCGCCCATCCTCAAGACTATCAGAGAATCTAACAAAAATATAAATCAATAATTCTAAAAAATTAGCAATACACAACCAAATCATACAACTAATAGCTAAATACTAATAAGTAATGCAAACAATATATCATATATCGAATTACAATTCAAAATATAAACAATTATATCAAATTCCTTATAAATATACCCATGAGCTAAATTCAATACCATTCTCAACCACAACGCCTCAAACTTTACCTGACTCTCAGCCCCCATAATCTAATAATGCTAAATCAAAATCAACAATCATAAATATAGTATTCAATTCACACAAATTCAATAATAAATATTATAATATATATCATATTTATAAAATATTCAATTAACACTAATCTCTATCACAATAAAAATAAACTGTATTAAAATATAAACATTAATCAATCACATATAAAATTCATATTTCATAAAAAATAGGCTATAAGTGATAAAAGATATCATATATATAGTAAATAAATATATATCAAACTAAAATCATATCATTCAAAATCAAAATCTATTTGTAAAATACCATTTAAATATTTACACAATTCAACAATTTCATATCTATATATTAAATTCTTCATTTTCAGAAATTAATCATTAAATAAAATTAATAAAATCATATTAATTATCACAAGTATTTATTTAAAAAATAAATTCATAATTCAGAAAATAATAATTTATCAATCCACACAAAAATACAATAAAACATATTTACAATAATTTATCATTAATTACAGATCAAAAGAATTAATTACAAAAATATGATAATTAATTAAACATTTCACAATTTAATATTCAATATAATCATATAATAAACATATAAAATATATTGAATATATTATAACAAATACCTAATCAATTAATAAATACAAACAATATTATAATAATAATTTTATCACATTATTACATATATATAAAATTCATAATATATCATTAAATCCAATAATATCATACATCACATAAAATTCGATAAAAATATCATGATTATAAAAGCTATATTCAGACAATCAAAACATTATAGAACGACACACAACAAATTCAAATAATATTGATTTCTAATATATTATAATTATCATATAATCAAAACAACATAAAAAAGTTCATTATAATAAAGAAAATCATTCAAATAAATTAAATATAAAATTACATCATATAAAATAAAATATCAATTTCAACATACTAATTATATTACAAAATCAATACAACATAATAAAATAATATTTCATAACAATAAAGCATCATCATCAACATAAAAAAATCATAAATAAATATAATAAAATATATTATATAATTATTTAATAAATTCTAAAATCTTCCAATAAAAATAATAAGTAAAAAAGTAATATATAATTATCATTTTCAATAAATATATACATAATTTTTTTATAATTAACATTAAAAATACATCAATATTTCCTATAAATGCAATCAATTATAAAATTCATAATTACACCATATTATAAAAAATGTACGACCATATAACATATATTAAAAATCAATAAAATACATTCAATTAATATATAAAATAAATAAAGAAATATGATTTTCAAATCATCATATATAAGTAATCACCCAACAAATTAAAATATATTAAATTTCATAGAATTCAAAAATAAATATATTATAATTTAAAAATAATACATACAATATTTTAAAATGGTAAATAAATCAAAAACAGTAATAAATATAATAATAAACATATAACAGAAAAACAACTTACATCACACTACCAAATATTCTCCCCTCCAAAAAATAAAATTTCAACTACCACAAACATTATCTAACCCATCACCAATAGCATACCAACGTCCCATTACATTCTATAAACTAAAATAAATATTTAATTACTACATCATTTATACATTATACATTTTACAAATCTTCCATACAATCAAATATAATACTCCAAAAAAATCATCAAACATAATATATATCAAATATACTCATTTCCATACATAATATATTCACATAAAATATATATAAAGATACAGAAATCAAAAAATAAATTACATAATAAATATATACCATACCCTTTGCATTTACAACTATCATACAATTCACATGAATATCAATTTAGCATCACTCCCGTAACCTTCCAGTACATCCAATTCAGCATAATAAATAATTATCCATTAATAATAACCATTTTCAAAATCCATATGTAAATATCATAAATTCTCAATAAATCATTTTCCAATACAAAAATCATAAATTAAAAAATATAAAATAATTAAATAAATAAAAAATAAGTAATTATAACAAATAAAAAATCAATTAAATTACACATTATACAAAATATAAAAAAAAAATCAAAAAATTTAATTTTACAAATAAAAATATATACAGTCATTATTATAATAAAATATTATGAATATAATATAGTATAAATTAATATTAATATCATAATACAATTCATTAATAATATAATGATTTAATTCATATTCCATAATTAAATCAAATTCATATAATCATTAAATATATAAAATATATACATCAACATATCATATATAAATATTATTAAAGCAATACAATATAATAAATTTAATATAAAATTTCAATTAAAACATATCAAAAAAGTATTTTTACATCATAAACTAAAATATATAAAATACATTAATCTCAATTATTAATAATCTCATTATAAACAATAGATTTATCATAATTCATAAATGTAAATATATCATAATAATTTTTTTCATTCGATAAAAATTAATTAAATATTTCATATTCCAAAATCATTTATATTTATACATTAGTTTCAATACATAATAATATATATTACAAAATAATAATTTAATCATCAAATTTAAAAAGTAAAATATTATGATATAGATATAATATTTATCAAATAAATTAATCCAATAAAATTCATATCAATCAAACAATTATATCATATCAAAATAAAATATATATACATTCATGTATATGTAACATAACAAAATATAAACAATCATTTCAATAATATCCATAATAAACAATCCTTATAATAAATTATTTATTACGTAACACACAAAACAGCCAAATATTTCAATAATATATTGATAATAGACAATATCACACATACAATAAAAAAATATACTTAATCACATTATCATTAAATTATAATAATATAAAAAATAATATCATATTTATTAAATATATCAATAATATAAATATAATAAAAAAAAATTATTGAAATAAAAAATACATATCAAATAACCATTCATTTATAATAAAAAAAATTAATAAAAGAATCTAAAATCATCATTAAAAAAACTAGATATAACATTCATAACATAAAATAACATACAATAATAATGTTAACCAATTATACTCAATCAGCATTACAAATGAATATATTCATCAATAATTTCTATAAAACATCTACGATTCTGTATTACATATTACCAAATATGATACACGACACCGACACATCTCACTAGACATCACCACTTATATCACCGTCAAGCTCACTCTGACATACACCTCTCTCTAATCTCTAAGCCTCACTAACGCAACACAATATATCAAATCAACTCACAACAACTATATTTCACCATATTCAATAAAAAGTTTAATCACATATATACACTACACAAATCAAATATATTAAATAATAATATGATATATCACAAAATATATATATAGAATATATCTATCATTAATCTAGAGCTAATCATCTAATGATGATTCACATCACTAAAGTAAGAGGATGATCGAACATAACTCATTTGATGCTTAGCTATGAGACACTTCTTATCTTTGGCCCTGTCTTATCAACTTCTTCACCCTATCTACTCCAAGAACCTCCAACATAAACTGCTCTTTGGTTTCTTGTCTCCTTTGCGGTGGTTTTGAACATTCTCGCAATAAGATGATTTGGATCACAATACAGCATCTAAAACATCTTTCAATCGACTTTTGCCGTTCTTGTCATCCCGACTATCTTTAGAACGTCTTTTTTTGTCGTTCCGAAGTCTGTCTCACGAATCTAACCTCCTTCTCTTAAGAACTTCTGAAGTCCACTAACCGCCATGACATATTCTTCGTATTAACCTTCGGAAGTCGAACACACCTTATAACCGAGAATCTTTCTTAGCCCTTAAAGAAGAGATTTTCTTTCTCTCCCTTTAGCTTTGAGCTGATTTCCAGAAATCATTCTTGATGATGGCATCTGATAGCTTTTGAGATCCGATTGAGTTCATCAAGTGAACCGTGATGTACAGAATCATTCCGAACTCACAATGTCCGTGACCTTAGGCTCTCATTTAGGATGTAGAGCCTCTAAAAAAACTTCCAACATAATTTCTTGCTAGAGATAACCCTTCCATCAAAGCTTTTAGGTGGCGTTTGATGGGGAAATTTGAAGTAAATTTAGGGGATTTAGAATTAAGAGGAAAGTGCTTAATATATAGCGTGTTTGAGTTATAACTAAAGGAAGAAATAAAGAAATGGTGGTCCCACTAAAAATACTCTGGATGGAGCATTTCTTAACTTCTTCGGTGGATGGGGAATATAATTTCCAAAAGATATGGTGGTCCCATCTATGCAAATCGACAAAGATGCCCTTTAATAGTGCCACTCCTTTGATGAATGAAGGGATAATTTTGTCATTTAATAGTGTCAATTACAAATTATCTCTCATATCTGTGTCAACCAAACAGATTTTATAATTTACAATTCAACGAAATATAATTTCTCATAATTTTAAGTTCTTGAAAATTCAAATTCCATATTTTTAACTTCTTGAACCAAACACACCCTTAGACTAGTAATAATAGTATTAAATCTAGCAAAAACACTATCTATAGATTTGTCTTCAGAAATGACGAATTGTTCATATTGTTGTACGAAAAGGTCGATCTTGTTATCTTTGACTTGGTTATTACCTTGATGGGTGATTAACAAAGTTTTCCAAATTTCTTTTGCCGTATTACACATGAAAATTCTTTCATATTCTTTTCTTGGCAAAGCATTGTAAATAACCATTTTGGCTTCGTTATTTTTCGCAAGCCTCTTTTTAAGATCATCACTTTGTTTTTCAAAAGGGATAACCTCATCTAATTTGG
The DNA here is from genome assembly GCA_026074375.1 of Tanacetum coccineum. Classification (NCBI taxonomy): domain Eukaryota; kingdom Viridiplantae; phylum Streptophyta; class Magnoliopsida; order Asterales; family Asteraceae; genus Tanacetum; species Tanacetum coccineum. The sequence goes on along the minus strand of BQNB010021101.1, from coordinate 25,872 downwards.
TTTTTGGATTTTATTGAATAGGTTGAAAATCACCGTTACTAATAACATGCCAAAGATCAAGATCTTTTGATTTAACATATCTCTCGAATCTATTTTTCTAACAGATAAAACTATCACTTTCAAAAAGTGACGATCTTTGCATGGATTGCCCTTCTAGATATTTATCGGAATCCATAGATCGATCCAAGCTTTAAAATACAGTATATTTTAAAAATCTTGAGTGACCTCGACTTCTGATACCAATTGTGGAAACTAAAAGGGGAGGGGTGTATAGTTTACCGGTTAATTATTGTTTTAAAATTTTACTTCTAAAATTTGTTAGATATGAGTATATGTTCAACCAACCAACAATATGAACCAACAATGTATGTATCTACTAGTTATAACTAAACCAACAATAAGAAAGAATCACAACAATATAAAGAGATGAGAGAATGAACAATCAAACCAAGACGCCAAGATTTATAGTGGTTCGGCTACGATACTCCTCTTTGTCCTACTCCACTCCTCGAGTATCCGACTCGAGATTTCACTATGTCAACAAGCTCCCTTTAGGCGGAGAAAACTGTTTACATGTCGCTTACATTATTTTCCGACACTAAGCTAAATGCCGAGTCCTAATCTTAGCTAGAACCAATCTACCACTTCATAAGTAATACACAATCACAAGATCTACACTATCGGATTTATACACTATCCGATTTACACAACCACACAAGATAATCATGATAAAGATTTGGTTCTTAGAAGAAAGAAGGAGAAGTCACTAGACTACAACAATTCGTTTTTTGGCGAATACGAATGTTCTTCTCTTGCACTTGATAGAGCGGAGAAGAGAGATGAGAAAAAGAGATTGGATCACTTGAAATAAGATCAAACAATGTTAGTGATCAAGAGATTTAGTGAGAGAAAGAAGATTTTTGGAGAGAGAAACTAGAAAAATTCGTGCAAAAAGGTATATTTTTCTGCTGAGAATAGTGCAATATTTATAGCCAGAAATCCCCAACGGTCAACTGGTGGCGGTCCAGGCGGCCCCAGATATATCTGGAGGACGCCTAGCCACTTTGGGGGCCGCCCCTAGACTGACGCTATGATTTTTGTCCTTTTGTGGGAAAAGTTTATCCTGGTGAGTTATATTCGGTTTTGGGTGGAAAATTTGAATTTTAAATAATTTTTTTTAATTAAAAAGTATTTTGTATATATTTATTTTTGTAAAAATACTTTTACAAAAATGTAATGGTTAAGAAAAATTATTTTCTTGATCACTAATCATGTTTAGTGATTTGTTTATACATACCTTAAGTGATTTACATTTGAAATAAAAATTTACGATTAATAATTTGTAAACGTTATTTTTATCGTAAACGTTTTTACATTTTGTTATCTTCAAAACATCGAGAAGTCGAAAAATATAAATAACGTTTTTAGACATTATTTGTATTAACATAAGACATCAAATTATAACATTATATAGCCTTATATAAAGTCATACATAGGAGTCAAGAATAATTTAGCCTTTTACAAAGTTTGGATATATTATATATATATCAATCAACACTTTGAATAAGAACATGACTATTGCATGTCATCAACATTTTACTTTATTGTTGTTTTTGGATTATCAATCTTTACGATTGTAGACTCTTACTGTATTTAATTACATGAACTATGATAGGCGATCAAGAAATTCTACATTTTTAACCAACAAAAAGTTAAAACTATTTATGCTTTAGATAGCGAACTGTAATTAGATTTTCCTATTAACTTTTTCTGACGCGTGATGAAGGGGTTTAGTGGTAGCAGTGACAGGAAAATAGGGGTTAATGCTAACCTGTTTAATTTTGAAATATCTGCCCATTCATATCACTTTGCAATATCCGGTCGTTCTATTCGGCCTCTTAAGCTAAATATGCCGCCCAAGTTAGCCCACCATGTTGTAAAGATGCTCAAACTAACCCAATTATAAGTGTTTAGGTATGTTTTGCCTGCTCTATTTAAACTGTATATTGGAATTATACCACACTTCATCAATGTTTTAAAACCCGAGTTGACTCGGCCGGTTAAACCAGTTGAACCGTGAACCGATCGGGTGACCGGAAGTCGGTTTTGAGGAAACAACCTGGTTAAACCATGAATTGGTATCTCGAACGGGTCAATTAGAAAACCGGTTTTTAAAACATTGCACTTCATTGATGTTGTAAGCTTTTCACATAACAAAAAAGACAATCTAACAGAGCAAATTATGCATGTAAAAAGAAAAAAAACTATTGGCTACTTAAGTAAGAGGTATGATAGCTATTTTTGGGTTTTTGCTAATAACAAGTTGATAAAAGTGAATTACAACATGTTATTGTAAAGAGACGAATAAAAATCAATAAAGATGCGGTAAACACCGGCGAAAACTTACAAAGTCTTCGACAACATCCATGCTCAGTGTTGATGCTAGAAGAGTTAAATGGTGAGAAATGACTCATATGTGGTCTTTGCAACTTTATTAAGTGTTTAGATTAACTTTATATATACATATGGTATATAATTCTAAATGATTTATATATGTTGCTATTTATTTTTGAAGCGTATAAATAAAGATTCATATAGTGTAAAGATGTTGAATAGTAAAGTTTATAGTGTATTCGTGTGTTCGATAATTGTTAAATTAAATTATATAAAACTGCCCGATGCATCGCACGGGTATAATGCTAGTTACTATTGAGCAGTGTTAGGGAAGTGTGCGTTTTTTCATGAATTCAAAGATAAATTTTACAAAAAATAGTCCTTGAGGTTATCTGTACGTTGCAAAGTTAGTCCCTGATGACTAACTTTGTAACGGAACGATAACCCAAAGACTATTTTTGTAAAAAGTTTTAGAAAAAATTTACGGAAATAGTCCTTGGGGTTTTCCGTCCATTGCAAAGTTAGTCCTTAGTGACTAACTTTGCAACGAAACGCTAACCCAATGACTATTTCTGTAAAAAAAATTCACCAACCCCGAGAAAAATACTATACGAAAATAAGCCTTGGGTTATCAATCCGTTGCAAAGTTAGTCCTTAACGTAAAATTTCACGCTCCGTAACAGAGCGCGGGTGAAAAACCTCATTTAAAATTTCAAATTAACTGATAGTACATTTTTTGTATTCATTTTGACCTCAATGAAAAGTATTCCGTTACTGCTTTTATAAAAGCAAACTTAAATATTAAACTCATATTATAGTTACATATCATCGAAATTATATACGTAACACGCGTGCGTGATAAACCTATAGGTGATTGATCCGTTGCATTTGTATATTTATTTTATGTTATTTATTTATATAATCACCTATATGATTGTGTCTTCTTGTAAAGACATCAATAACAAGCATGTAATTAACTTGAAAATACTGTTGAAGTCAATAGTCGGCGTTCAATAATACTTTTGATATGTTTATTTTCTTCTTGTAATGACATAAATATCATGTCCTTAAACTGTTCAAAGTCTTATAAAGTAAGCAATTAGCTTGTCATGTCTCCTTGTCACGACATGTACATGAAGTCATTGAAGTGTTCAAAGACTTATATTGAAAAGTTAGCGATTAACGTGTTATGTCTTCTTGTTAAGACATGTACATAAAGTCCTTAAGTGCTCAAAGACTCTACGTTATAGCATGCAATTGGCTTGTAAATACTGTTGATGCCATTCGGTTCGACCAAATTAGAAAGTATGTGAGCCATAGAGTATTAGGTTATCTAAGGAATTGTAGTATTGTCTCACAATCTCATTACTCATAGAATACCAATTTAACCTCTGAGTCTTACCGATTGGTTAAGAAAAACTATTAGTGATATTGTTATGTGTTGTACCTTGCACACAATTAAGAAAACCTTGCCTTCCAATAGCTCTATAAGCATCTGGGATCTTTGTAGTTTCAGTGTTTCACCAACATGAGAACTACTTGTACGGAACCTCCCTTGTACTTTTTGCAATATGCCAATAAGTTGGTTTCGTCTTTAAGTTTTTCAGCTTTAACTTTTTGCCATTTGAATCGGCGACGTTGTATTTGCTATGTTATTTGCTACCATCACAACAATTGAACTAGTGTGATATTAATCTGGGGCGAACCTAATGGGTATTCGGGGGTTCATGAGAACTCTATGGATATTTGCCGCCTGGTGTAAATTTGCTTCAAATCCTATTTCTACTAAATGACCCTGTCGCTTGAGTTCACATAAATATAAGTCTTGTTTAGTTAGTCCAGTAAAGTGCCAGAAAGAAATTATGTCTTGTTCATTCATATTTCATTTATGCTCGTAAAAGAAATTGCGCACCCGATAACTTAAAGTCATGACTTCGCCCATATATATTAGAACACCTTATTTGCGATGCTGAAGCCTGTTGTAATTAAAAAAACGCAATAAATATATCCAAACACTTGTACATAATAACATGTGCTTATGTTCGAAAGGAGCCTTTGCAAAATTCATTTGAAACATTGGCTACTTACGAAAAAACAAGCAGCCAACCTAAAAAACGAGTTCCTATCAGGAAAGTATTTACATCTGTTTTTCTGCAAATTGGGCTTCTATAAAATGGGATTTTGTTGGCCCAATTGAAATATTCTGGGCTTATCCAAACCCTTTTCCTATGGACTAATAGTCCAAGTAAACTTAATTAATAGTAACAAGCCAAAGTACCCGCGCGTTGCTGCGGGGCGGGTTGTTTTTTATTGGTGTGCTTAGGCATAAGAACTCGCGCGTTGCGACGGGGTTTAGGCCTCATGTTTAATAGTTTGTTTTTTTATATGGGCCTATGTATTGGGCCTCATGGCGCGGGTATTTTTTTATCTGAATAAATCTGTTCTTTTGTAAAAAAAAATTCCTATGTTGTACGGAGCAATTTTTTTATATTGTTTTGTGCGGGTTTATTTTTTCGGTCTCATGTTTAATAGTTTGTTTTTTTATATGGGCTTATGTGTTAGGTCTCATGTAGCGGATATTTTTTTATCTGAATAAATCAGTACTTTTGTAATTTTTATTTTTATTTTGTGCCTAGTATTTTTTTTTATTGCGTATTTATAAAAAAAAAAAAAAAAAAATTGGGCCGGCCCAAACTGGGAGCCCAATGGGCCGGTACTGTAGCGTACTGTAGCATCATGGGGGAAAACGACGTCGTAATACTTTTACTTTAAGTATATGTTTTTTTATCTGAATAAATCTGTTCTTTTGTAAAAAAAAATTCCTATGTTGTACGGAGCAATTTTTTTTATATTGTTTTGTGCGGGTTTATTTTTTCGGTCTCATGTTTAATAGTTTGTTTTTTTATATGGGCTTATGTGTTGGGCCTCATGTAGCGGATATTTTTTTATCTGAATAAATCAGTACTTTTGTAATTTTTATTTTTATTTTGTGCCTAGTATTTTTTTTATTGCGTATTTATAAAAAAAAAAAAAAAATTGGGCCGGCCCAAACTGGGAGCCCAATGGGCCGGTACTGTAGCGTACTGTAGCACCATGGGGAAAACGACGTCGTAATACTTTTACTTTAAGTATATGTATAATTTTTAGAACTGACAAATTAATATATAACATATTTGTGCGCTGTCGTTTTGACAGTGGGCCACTTTGCTACAGTAACGGGCTCTCAATTTGGGTCAGCCCTATTTAGTTTTTTTTTTTTTTAAATTTGTATGCACAAAGTAGGAGGGGAAAAAAATTACAAAAGTTCCGATTTATTCAGATAAAAAAAATACCCGCGGAAACATCTTCGATACCTAATAACTTTAAAATAATCGATATGGTCACAAACGTACAACCCATTATATTAAAAAAAAAACCCATATAGCAAAAAAACAACACTTTAAACATGAGGCCCAACACATAAGCCATATAAAAAAACATTATTACTAATATACACATTTGTCGACAAACTAGCCTAAAATTCGCATAAAATGTGGCCCAAAATTTGGCCCAAAGTAAAAAAAAAAACTAGCCCAAAATTAGCCTGAAATCTGGCCCAAAGTAAAAAAAAATCCAAAACGGTTCCTCAACTTTTAACTATTTACGATTTTCTTACACAAAAATCCTGTAAAAAAATTAACAAAAAAAACACGTCAAGTTTTATTATGTTCACAACTTTTTTTACATTACATACGGCAAAAAAAAAAAAGATATCGAACCGTCCCAAAAAAAGAAAATATTCGGGAAAAAATTAACCCGTCCCAACGCAAAAAAAAAATTCCCGAATCGTACAAAAAAAGAAAATATCCGGGAAAAAATTAACCAAAAAAAAAACCAAAAAATAGCCTAAAATCTGGCCCAAAGTAAAAAAAATACAAAACGGACCCTCACCTTTTAACTATTTACGATATTCTTACACAAAAATTCCCGTAAAAAAATTTACAAAACCGTCACAAAAAAAGAAAATATTAGGGAAAAAATTAGCCCGTCCCAACGCAAATTTTTTTTCTCTGAATCATACAAAAAAAAAATTAAAAATTAGCCCCGCCATAACGCATCGCCCAAAAAAAACCCCCGAAACGTAAAAAAAAAATTATTCGGGAAAAAATTAGCCCCGCCGCAACGCGCGGGTTCTTTTGCTTGTTTTTTAATCATATACTACTTATTTCATAATATTCAGAGATGCTTGAACTCACAACTTTTAGGTTGGTGGAAAACTCACATACCACTAGAACAAAAGCCTTGGGTAAAAACTTAATTAATCGTTTGTTTAGTAACAAAGTAATAAAAATACGCATGACAATATGCAATCGAACTAGCACACTAATGGAATTAGCTATTAACTTTTTTTTATCATCAGAAATCCTCATGCAAAACAAACCAAATCACATTTGGATTATTATTATGTAAAAGAAAGAAGAATACAAATTTGATTAATCTTATGTTTGGAAAAGAACCCATTATATAAAATCCCACTCAACTCCAATAAAATTGAAAGAGAAAGTCGAATGACTTTGTGTTTGTTAATGGCTACTTTTGATTTTTCTTTAGTTTTGTCTCCAACATTCGAGAAAGTCGACCTATTTAAAATTTTGAACATGTGAAAATTTTATCTTCAAGCAATAACAAAAAGAAAATGCTGAACCTTGATGTCTCTAGGTTATTGAGGTGTAACAGCTTGAAAATGTCTAGTTAGCCATGCATATTCTACTTGGACCTTAGACTAGGGTGTAAGAAGAAGACTCCAAAAATGCATTCATCATCATCATCTCGACGTCACATCAGTTTTCCCTCTTTATAATCATTTTTACCATCAACTTAATGTAATAAGACAACCAACTTCACCACTCAAATACACCACACAACTCTCACAACTCGGTCTTGGAGACGACCGAGTCCTTCATTTTTTGCCTTCAAGATGCGTCGATCATGGTCGACGTAATAACGAGCACGCGTCCAAGATGCCTCCACCTTCGCACTAATAATAGTTTTAGATATAAGTTTGTTGTGTTTACTGAATGAATGAACGATTTACACGTTGTTATAACAAACGAATTTCATATTTTAGTAAACAATTAATATATACACTAATTTAGATAGAAATGACACATTGACACGTTGGGTTGACATGGAAATCATTTAAAAAGTTAAAATCCAAGATAATGGGAGGCACCGTGAATTAAAAATTATTCAGAGTCAAAATGTGATGGTTTTTAATTCTCCATACTCCTTTTAACTATCTTGGTGTAAAGGTAGGTGGTATTATGTCGAGACTTAGCTCTTGGGATGACGTCATTGCGAAATTATCCGCTAGACTTTCTAAATAGAAGCTCAAATCCCTCTCGATTGGTGGTCGTCTTACTCTCATCAAATCTGTTTTGAGCTCTTTACCGTTATATTACATGTCCTCCTTTAAGGTTCCTAAAGGCGTTCTTAGTAAAATGGAATCTATTCGTAGGAATTTATTCAATGGTGTGGAAAATGCGGAGAAGAAGATGTCGTTGATTGGCTGAAATAAAATTTTAGCTTCTATGAAAAATGGAAGTCTTGGCGTCTCTAGTTTTTTTTCTTATAACCGCGCCCTTCTTTTCAAATGGATTTGCGGTGTCTGCTAAGGTGATCTCTTTGGTCTCGATTTATTTCAGCTATATATGGTATTCGTAGAGCTCTTGACAAATCTTCTTCCTATGCAAGAAGATCTCCTTGGCTCGACATTGTTAATGAAGTCAGAAAGCTTGCCTCTAAGGGCATTGATCTTCTTTCGCTTGTCAAAAAGAAAGTTGGGAATGGTGATGTTACTTCCTTTTGGAACAATGTGTGGCTTGGTGATTTTCCCCTAAAGCAAACGTATCCAAGGCTGTATTTCCTGGAATTAGACAAACATGTTAATGTGGCTTCAAAGTTGAGAGCTAATTCTCTTATTAGTTCTTTTCGGCGGTCTCCTCGAAGTGGTATTGAAGAAGAGCAACTTCTTCTCCTTATCTCTAATACTTCTTCTGTTATTCTTCCAATATTTATGTAGATGTCTGGGCTGTTAGATTCTTCGGTGATTCTCGGTAAAAATCGACACGTGAATTTATTATGATTCCAATGCTTCCGAAAGACGTATGTTCCTACAATAAGGGTCAAATCTATTCAAATTACGATTAATGTTTTTGCTTGGAGAGTTTTCTTATGGATAAGACTCCCAGCTCGGTTGAAATCTTCTCTTCGAGGCCTTGACATCCCTCTATTATTTGCCTCTTTGTAGTATTGTTGTGGAATCAAACTTCGCACCTCCTTTTCTCTTCCATTGCTCTTTAGTTAATGATTAAGGTTGTTCATTGGTGGGAATTAGAGTATCAAGACTTTCACTCATATGAGGATTGACTTCTTTGGTTCAAAAATCTCAGAGTTTCCAAGCGGCTCAAGGATGTGTTTGAAGGCGTTTGTTACATTTCTTGGTGGGTTATTTGGAAGTTTCGCAATCAAGTTTTATTTGGGATCAACTTCCCTCGTTTAGATCTCCTTTTTGACGATATTGTTCGCTTGTCTTTTCATTGGTGCTCTAGTCGTTGTAGCTTAAATTTTGATTGGAACACTTGGATGAAAAATCCTAGTTCTATTATTTTGTAATCTTTTCCTAACTCCTTGCTAGTTTTTATATAAAATGTCGTTAAAAAAAAGATAGAAATGACACATTGACACGTTTGGTTGACATGGAAATCACTTAAAAAGTTAAAATCCAAGATAATGGGAGGCACCGTGAATTAAAAATTATTCAGAGTCAAAATGTGAACTTGTGAAATACCATTATATCGCTTAACAAACTAATGAATCACATAACGCTCAATAGTTTTATTTTTTTTTGCAAATCTATAAAACCAGCTAGAATTTAACTGAATTATGAATATGAATATTGCGTTTAAGCACTTGTCCGATAAACCTTCCTAAGTTCTTAAAACGACCTCATCCAACCTACCGTCCGGTGACACTCCTCAAACTCCCTTTCCTTTACCTATCAGCGTCGTTCCTCTCTCGCCGGCTACTTTATGTCTCCGTTACTTCAAAAATCGTAGCCAGCATCAAACGTCTGTGCTTTGCGTTTTAGCTAACGAACACATACATCTATGTGTATTTCGGCATCTTTTAATGCATTTGATTTAGAAATATATGCAGATAAATGCTAGATATATCTAATAAAGGGTTGCGTAACAAGCAACCTTAACAGAGTGGTTGAAGATTTAATTAAAATTATCTTTTATAGTTGTAAAATGCTTTTAATACAATGGATTAATCTTATAAATTAGTTTAATTATATAACTTTTATTTTCATAATCTCTTTGTTATTATTATTAATCCAAAAATACGCTTTAAACTTTTCTGAAATCTCCATCTCCTCGTCGCACTTGTCAATCCGCCTTTCAAGAATATCTTGAATAACGCTCCTAAAACGATAAAAAGAAAGAGTAGAAACACTCGAAAAAACATTCACAAACACACCTTTAGTAACATAAAGAAAACAAATCCACAGTTTGTTATTAGCAAACCTATATCATATAAATCAATACTCATATTAAAAGTTAAACACTAGGATGCATTTTAACATCCGCGCTCTATTAGTCCAATTTTATATACATGAAATCGCACTAATAGACATCGAGTGTTAATATGTATTTTAAGTTCTATAAATCTAGTATTTATTAAAACACTAGCAAGGAAGCTTGATCAACATACAAACAATATAAGGGTTTTTACCAATGTCCCATTGGATCGATGCTTTTACTATCGATATTTTTAAACCAATTAAAAAGAGTAGAGACTAAAATTCATCAAGAGTTCAAGACCTCTTTCGGAATCTTCGTATCAAATAAAATCGTATATTCCGAAAATTTCACATAAACCCACTCACAAGCCGTAATAGATCCTTCGATAAAACTTTGTGTTTGATCGAATCGGGTAGACACGAGCAAGAACGCCACTCCTCATATGAATTACCTCCCTATACTACTCACATTCCACATGAAGAAATATTTCTCATAAACTGTCTAAACCACATTGCATTGGAAAGACCAATGACTTGTCGTTTCGACACCCATTTTACAAATGGGACAATCAATAGAATCATATTCCATTTGCCGCGACGAGATATGTTAAAACGCGTAGAAGAGCATTAGATTTACTGTCCAAGCCAGAATATTAACCACTTGATAGTACTATTTTGTATAGCCAAATACAAAACCCAAAAAAACAAAAATACACACCACACAGGCAACAAAAAAACAACCCAAGCATAGACACCACCAAAAAACAAAACACCACCAAAATGGATTTGGACACCACCTTTGTCGACATAATCTCCTCTGGAACCGGTTGTCGTTAACGTCTTGCGTCATCGAAGCAACCGAAATGAGCTTCATTCTCCAGTCGACCATATGGTTCTCTGTCAACACGATGGCACCTACGAGATTGTTTTCATGATCTCCGCCATAGAAACAAACTGTGTCTTGTTCAATACACTCCTCGCATTTCTTTGAAGTAGTAAAAAACTAAGCTTGGCGTCTTTAACTCTTGCACTCACATGAATATTTTTGTCAAGTTCCACAGGCATAAACCGAGAATACAAACCTCTTAACACTCACCTTCGTACCATGTATCAATGCCAAAGAACGAGAATCTCACCAATTTCCAGCTTTATTTGTATAAATGTGAATATTTATTCTTGTGTTGTATCCACCTTCACCTCCTGGACGGATTGTAGTCCAACAGGTTCGAGCAGCCGACAGCACCAACTTTATCTAAAACTCCGGTCCTTATCCCCATATAAAGCATTTATCACTTTGGTCCATAACGAATCTTTTTGAGAGTAAAACCGCACAACCCATCTGAACCAACAAACCCTTTATTGAGAGCAAATAAAAACTAGAAACCCTAAGCCACTTTCTCTTTTGAAGTTAAACTTGGTTCCACTTAAAACCATGTTGCTTTATTTACTCTTATGCCTCATGACCGTTGAAGAAACGACTTACGTAATAACTTAACGTGAATTTAAGAATACTCGAGGGACTTTAAAAATGGGACATATGGGAGATTGCATAGAGCTAAACAGACTTGAGAAAGTGTGAATATTCCTCCCAATAGAAAGAGGTTTTTCAACTTCCATCTAGATAGCCGAGACAGGACCCTTTTCAACCACTTCATTCCCAAGCATGTTTTCTATGGCATGTTCTCCCCTACTTTCGTACCCAAGTAGTGAAGGGAGTCTTTAGAACAAGACATCCAAGGTTTTTAGCTGCAATATTACCTTGCATCTTCCACATTCCACCCCATTTAATCTTACTTTTCACTTCATATTATTACGAAGACAGAGCCGGAACAAAAAACATTCCAAAACTCCGGAGCTAGGTATAATATTAGTCATTCTCCACTTGACCAATAAAATAGCGTCATACGCCATTATAAACAAAATGAAGAAGAGATTTCACCGTGGAGATCAAAATTAATTCATTAAATATCGACATATCAACCACCCGTTGAAAAGAATTGTGCAGCTTTCCATAAAAGAATATAAAAGGAAAGGTGAAAAGGGTCACTTGTTAAGACCTCGAAAAGAATTGATAATTCCTTAGTTGGGACTCACGTTGATATGAATCGTCCCACCATAGAAGATCTTAAGACACTCCTGAATCCAATTCATCCATTCCGCACAAATCCAATCTTATCGATAACAACATCGTCTAAGAAATCCCATCGAACAGTAGTCATTACGCTTTCTCGAAATCAACCTTAAAAATGAGCGCATGTTTCCTCTTTTTTCGACACCATTGAAGAACCTCGTTAAGAATAAAAGGCCCATCCAAAATTTGTCTATCCGCTACAAAAGCAGATTGAACCTCATTAATGAGGTTACTTAAGACACCAACTAATCGATTGCTTAAAAGTCTTGGCATAATATGTATAGACTTCAAATTAGACTTCTCGGACGGAAGTCTCTTTTAACCATGTTTGCATCAATGATTTTATGCGGATCATAGACACTAAAATTTGAATTAAACCATTTGGAATTACCATTAATAAAGAATCGGTACTCACAGCCCAAAACACGTCATCTTTCAATCATAGGCCCAGAAATGACGCTAAAAGTAAACATAGGAGAATCCAACTGCGGACCCGGGATTTATACAACAACCAGCAAATCCCACACGCTCCGCTTGACCTCTTCTTTAGTTATATCTTGTTCCAAGATCCCTCTTTTGGTTCATTAGATAAGAGAATTAGTAAAAAATTAAGATCAAGCAGAAGAACGATTTAAAGAGGTTTATCAAACTGCTCCGAAAATGCATTTAAAAATTCGTCTTTCACCCCTTGACCGATCATCAACAAACACTCATTTGCCATGACTCACATCGAATCTGAGATTGGTTGCGCTTCTTGTTAAGGAATAACGTGGGAAGAACTTTACGTTCTCATCACCCTCGCAATAGCCCATTTGATCTTGGCTTTTTGTGAAATTTCCGAAGCCTTGATTTTTTGAACCTGATGAATCTTATTAAGGATCCAATCACTATTTGAAAATATCACTAGAACCCCATACCCTTGTGATCAACACAAAGTCTCAGCTCCTCTTTTAGAATGTCCGTATCACTTCTTGAATTTGCCTTATGTATAGACAGCCAAACACGTATGCGATCTTTAAGAAAATTTTAATTTACCCATAAAACTACGAATAGCATTATCTTTATTGCCAGGAGCTGCTTCCCAGGATTCTCTGACCATTTTATCAAATCCGTCCACTTCCAACCAGTATTTATAGAATCGAAAAGGAATAGGGCCATAGTCGAACGATGTTTCACGTAAAAGAATAGGCCGATGATCCGAAATAAACCGCTCCAAGGTTATAGCAGAAATATTTGGACATGAGGTCAAAAGATTTTCAGAAACGAAAAATCGATCCAATTTGCTCATTTTGGAAGCTGATCTATGACACCAAGTGAAAGCACTTCCTCCTAAAGAAACTTCCTCCATCCCCGCGTTATAAATGAAGGAATTAAATTTTTCCGCTTCATGAACATTAAAGTTAGAACCGAATCTATCCGATTTAAATCTCACCTCATTAAAATCGCCCATCATAACAATTTTACCATCCCAAGAATTTGAAATATGAGTCAAATATTCCCACAGCATATGTTTTTCTTTAGCGTCTTGAGGAGCATAAACGACCACTATCAAAAGATCAATACCAGATTTAAGCCACACTCCTCTAATAATGACAAAATAATCTGATCTCGTAAAACTATTTCTCCGAAAAGAATTTGGATCCCAAATACACAAAATTCCTCCAGAATAACCAACTGAATCACTTTGAACATATTCGAATATAGAATTACCCCAACATGATCTCACAGTATTTAAGTCCATAGTCCCCATTTTAGTTTCCTGCAAACCAATAAAATTCACTTTATTTTTATACACAACTCCTTAACCCAATCTTTTTTAGCCTTTTGGGCGAGGCCTTGAACATTTAAAGACAAAAAATTCATCTGATAACCCCAAACTCTCCTTGGGATTCGATTATATCGTTAATATCTTTAATGCACCCTTCCATGTTATACCCCATTGTTTGTCCTACCTTCACCACTTCCTCCATAAAATTTAAAATGGACCCACCTGATCGCAGTAATTTAGAATGATCCAAATCAGTTGGTTCAACATTGTTATTAACCGAATTCGAATCATTATTTCCTATGTCTTTATTCACAAATGAGTTCACATCATTTTCCTTTTCTGTATATACCTTCTCTGCGATATCCCCCATAGCATTACCTTCGAACTGATCTACTTCCGGAGTGAAGCCCGGTGGGTGAGATAAGCTGTGATCTTCCTCATTCACCTTGTTCTCCATGTTAGTTTTGTTTTTTTGCAATAGAGAATATATACCAAAAGGATCTTCTGACTTATTAACCTTCTCGCCACTAGGTACTCCAAATTCAGTTTCCTGTACCTTCTCCTCTTCACTTTCTTCGAATATATTGTTCTCCTCCTGTGCTTCAGGTTTACCATCAAAATTGCACTCATCGGATACGTCATCTTCTTCCTCTTCATCATTGAATTCAGGTATCCATCCTGGAACTTCGATAGCTCTAACCCAATGAACTTTTCCCCGGAAATTTACCTTAAAACTCTCCTGAATATTTTGCCGAACTTTAGTAAATACACACAACCTTTTGGAATGATAATTCAGCTCATCTTCATCAACGTCCATGAGATCACCCCATTTTGAAGCGATTCTACTAAACGTCTTGACTGTCCAAAGTTTAAATGGGACACCACCAACTTCCACCCAAGCGAGTCTTCCATCTGGAACACACTCGTCATTGGCAAGATGTAGAACCGAAAACCACGACCCCGCACCAGCATTTTTGCGGAATAGTTCCTTAGCCTTGGAAGATTCAAATTCCAATAGTACCCAAAGTTCTCCCAAGTAGCTAATCTTCAAATTATCGAAACCCTCGTTACATAGAACCTTTTTCAAATTAGCTAAGGACGCCATCTCTTTAACCCTTCCCATCAAGGACATAGAAAGATCTTTTTTGTTCAAACATTCATCGTCAAGGACAATCGAAGGAACGAATTCCGTCTCAGATTCCTTATTTATTTTCTTTACCACCGACACAAACGACTTACCATTACCAAAACTTCCAGCATTGCTAGAAGTACAAAACTTATGTCTGATATTCTCGCCATTTTCCGTCCTCCCTTCTTTACCTCTTCCCGTCTTATTTTCTCTCTTAAATCTAGCAAGATTTGCCATTAATTTGAAACGACCAATCCACACCGTGCACAGATTGTTCACCAATCTCTCCTCGTTAAACACATTAATGAATTTCACAAATCCGAATCTCTTACCACTTTTCGATCTTTTGTTCGGAATAAACGAATCCACAACATGACCATATTGTTTGCAATGTAGAAATAAATCTTTAGCCGAACATGATTCTGGGAAATTTGTAACAAAAACAGACACGGAAATCTTATCAACATCTTCTACTTTCGAACGAAACCCACCCATCTCTTAATAATTTGGATTGAAGGGAGATCTATGATGTCCCACTTTTGTTGTCCCGTCTCTGGTGTCCCACCACAAGGATGTACCACCTATGACGTCCCAACTATAATGTCCCATCTCTGGTATACCATTCGAATCATCTTGATTACGAAATCAAAATTAGGGTATTTTTTTTTTGAATTAATGAGGTACAGGGAATTGAAAAAATGAATGAAAATTGGGATTAAATATTGCGTGAATAGATGAGAATTGGAATATGTAACCTAATGATGGTGGTGGAGGCGTTTGAACCCGCCTGAATCTTGATAATCGAGCGTTATTTGATGAATGATAATCAAACAGGCTAAAGAAGATCAATCAAATGAAGAGACTCTTTTGAAATCGCCATAGTCTCTCCACTTTTGAAATTCAAACAGTTTGACTGGTTCTATAAATCTAGTATATACATTCACCTTCATATATCCCCAATTTTTATTACAACTTCCACCGATATGGGATTACCTTAGAAACTTCATTTTACCCATGTCGTTCCTCTCTCTCACTAGTTCCTTTTAATTTATGTATCTTCAAAGTTCATAGCCATCACCAAAAGTTTGTGCTTTATGTTTTAACCAACGAACACATGCACCTTAAAATATGTTTCGCAGTTTCGGTACCTTTTTAAGGTATTTGATTTAGGAACGCATAG
Organism: Tanacetum coccineum; assembly: GCA_026074375.1. Classification (NCBI taxonomy): domain Eukaryota; kingdom Viridiplantae; phylum Streptophyta; class Magnoliopsida; order Asterales; family Asteraceae; genus Tanacetum; species Tanacetum coccineum. The sequence continues at coordinate 9,706 of BQNB010021101.1, read as the reverse complement.
CATGTTTGAGTATTTATTACACACTAGCATGTTACCCGTGCAAAGCAGCGATTTCGAAGGACATTAAAAATAAAAAATAACTAAAAATATATCAAGATGGATATTGAATTAAAGAGCACAAAATTTTAAAAAATATGATGAAATTAAATCATAAAAAAAATATTTCAATTTAAAAATAAAGATGATTTTTTAATTAAGAAGTGACATATTTCTTTTTAAGATGTGTTTTTTTTAAATAAAATGGATGATTAAGATTGCACATAACAAAAAGTTGTTACAAAAGGTTGTTACATAAAATAAGATTGATGTTTGTGTTATTAAAAGAGGATATTTTCATAAAAAGAAAGAGAAAAATATGAATTTCAAACTTTCTAAATATAAAAGTGTCCCAAATGCTTTATAATGTAGTATAGATTTTATTTCTTGCAAAAAAAATGTTTTTATTAGCCAATAAATATTATGAGATACTAGAAAAGGAAAGCTGATTCTGTCCCATCCAATAATATGTGGTACCATTTGCCTAACAAAAAACAATCTTGTTGGGATTTTTTTTTTCTTTCTAATCTAAGATTATTCTTCTCTGGTATAAAAATTAAAACATGGCAGGATCTAGGTGGTTCTCGACTACTTCTCGAGGATTCACAGGAACATAATGAATATTTTTCGTCTACTGTAAATTTTTGTTAAAAATCCTGATTTATCCAAAATGAAACCGATTTTTGTTAAAAAAAAGTTATGCATATGATTATTTAGAGTTTTAAGTTCGCATCTTAATCAAAATATCCATCACCATGAGTCAATTGCATACGACTCGTTTTCATGACTGCTGTTTTAAAGAAAAGTCTCAACACATATTATACCGGAGAAATGATGTCTCATCTAATTTAGCATTACATGTTATCAAAATGCAAGAATAGTAGAAGACCCATTATTTTACAATGAAAAAATGACTAATATATTTATTAAAAAAAAACATTTATTCGAATCAACCATTGAAGCAGCAAAAAAGTTTTCTTTCGTAATATTGTTTTGGTCAAAAAGTGCATGCTTGGAATCATCATAAGTTTGAGGTGCTAAAATTATAAAATAACATGATTCTTATGGCAATAGTCCATAACCAATTATTGATCACTAGAAAAAGACTATGTTTAAAAATGATTCTGTTATATAACTTTGATTCATTTAAACATTGCATTATACTAAGTAATGTAAGTGAGGATGTTAATGTTGTAGCTTTATATTTTGATTGTTCGACTATGAAAACCCCTTTTAAATACTTAGGAGTGATGGTTGGAGGTAATAGCTCGACTTTTCAGGCATGAGACGATACGATTGGTAAACTTAAGGCTCGTCTATCTAATTGGAAACTTAAAACTTTATCTGTTGGAGGAAGGCTTACTCTTTTAAAGTCGGTTCTTGGGTCGACACCTATTTATAATATGTCCATCTATAAGGTTCCTAAGTCGGTGTTACAAACGATGGAGTCCATACGTAGAAATTTTTTCAATGGTGTTCAATGCGACGAGAGGAAAATAGTGTGGATCAAATGGGCCAAGGTTCTTGCGTCCAAGAAGTATGGAGGTTTAGGTGTCTCAAGTTTTTATGCTTTAAATAGGGCGCTCCTTTTCAAATGGGTTTGGAGATTCATATCACGGGATAATTCATTGTGGTGTCGTCTCATCATGTCTATGCATGGCTCCTCATTATATAAATTATCTCCGTTTCGTTACTCGACTTGGAAATCCATTATTCGGGAGGTGCATATGCTTAAAGATCGTGGTGTGGACCTGATTTCTCACTGTCATATTCGTGTGGGTAATGGTTTACGCACGCAATTTTGGAATGAAGTTTGGATTGGTGACACTCAACTTCGTGTTATGTTTCCACGAATTTATGCTTTGGAGATTAATAAAGATTGTACGGTGGCTGATAAACTGCAATTCTCGGTTACCTCTTCTCTTCGTCGTTCTGTTAGAGGAGGGGTTGAATCTTCTCAATTAGCTCTTCTTCAAACATATATTGAAGGGACATTGTTGTCTAATATGGAGGATAGATGGGTGTGGGATTTAAATGGGGAAGGTGTTTTTCGGGTCAAAGATGTTCGCATTCTTCTTGATGAATGTTTCTTGCCGAAAGCCCCTACTGCTACTCGATGGGTTAAATATGTTCCAATAAAAATAAATGTTTTTGCTTGGAAGGTTTTCCTGGATCGGTTGCCTACTCGATCCAATTTACAACATCGTGGTGTCCTAGTTTCTGATCTTTTATGTCCGCTTTGCTCCTCTGCTCAGGAAGATTCCTCGCACTTGTTCTTCAGTTGCAGATTGGCTACGGATATCGTCAGGCTCGTATGCCGCTGGTGGAATCTATCATGGACGCCCCTTGGTTCATATGCTGATTGGCTTAATTGGTTCAATTCCATCAGATTAAGCTCTAAAGTTAAAGATTTGCTGGAAGGAGTTCTTTATATAACTTGGTGGAGCGTATGGATGTTTCGTAATCAGTTGCTCTTCTCGTCGAAAGCCCCTCGTAAAGATGTTATTTTTGACGATATTGTTTCGCGCTCTTTCACTTGGTGCCTTTCTAGATGTAATTGTACTTTTAGTTGGGATAGTTGGTTGCAACACCCCTATTTGATCTCTTTGTAATTCTTTTTCTAGCTTCTTGCTAGTTGGTTTTATAATAGTTGCCGTTCTAAAAAAAAATACACACAAGAATCACACAAACTGAGAAATAAGTTAAAATCTAAAGGTATAAACTAAACCGCTCAAACCACGGTTGTCACACACAGTCACCAGATAGATTACGACGGCGTCGCTTTATGCCTGCGACGTTGTCTCCACGCTCTGAGAACAATACTTCTTGGTGAATCTTAGTGCAAGTCCGTAATCTTGTTCGTTTCTTCTCCAAATGAGCCTAAGTCACGTGTATTTCCTCCAAATGCCATCCAAGTGCTAAAAACCTAAAAATAAACAATTAAGCTCTAGGGATGAGCATGGGTCTAGAACCGGTGGAACTGGAACCGGAACCGATGGATCCGAGAACCGAAATTTTAAGAAAAATAGGAACCGAGAACCGAACCAAATAGTTTTTTTTGGTTCCGGTTCTGGTTCCGGTTCTACCGGTTCTACCCGGATAGAAACCGATATCTATAAGAAAAAAATCTCATGCACTAATGAATTAAGCCAATAAAAAGCAAAAAAAAAATTTTTTAAAGCATTTGCAACCATTTATGCTAAAAGCAATATCATTTAACAACTAATGCATAAGTTAAAGTAAACAACCATTCTATAGTTACAACTTACACAAGTTCAATAATTGCATAACAATCTGAAAAACAAAATAAAACAACTTCAAACTTTGTCCAACAAAATAACTAGAAACGTTTATATTTCTCTCGTTTGTTTCTCTCTTTCGGTTAGTTTCTTTAATTGTTCTTCCATATCTTTCACAATCTCATCGTCTTTAATAAGATCTTCAACATCATCCCAATTAATTTGCGTTCTCGACTTTCTCACCCAATCTTGGGTGCAAATCAAAGCTTCAACAATCGTCGTTGACAAGCGAGTTCTATAGGGGTCTAATACACGTCCACCCGTACTAAACGCCGCTTCAGATGCCACAGTTGAAATTTGAATTGCCAAGATATCTATCACAAAAATATATATAACACAAAATCACAAAACTATTACAGATTACACTAATATGCAAGTAAAAGGTATAACAATGTAACATTCGTATAAAATAAATTGTTGTTACCTCTAGCCATTTTTGAAACAATAGGAAAGCGAGGACCATTTACTTTCCACCATTGGAGAATGTCAAGGCTCTGACCTTTACGTAATTCAATCTTCGACTCTCTAAGGTATCTATCTAACTCTGTTTCGGTTTCATACGAGCTAGTAGCATCAACATTATAATAATCATTTAAGAAGTCATTATCTCCATTATTAGGGGATGTAACTTCGGATTCCATGTGCTCACCCATACTCGAATTTGACGATAGAAAATCAAACCTTTCTTTATACGTTCCAAATAACTCTCCCATTTTAGTCTTAACCTCTTCAACCATATCCTCAACCTTGCTCTCAAGTTCTTTATTGCTCATAGGTTTTTCTTTAGATATATCATAACTAATAATTTTTCTAAAACCATGAGCAAGTAAGTGACACTTCTTAGTTGGATCTAACAAAACCGCGAAATACATAAAATCATTATACAAAGAAAAGAATTAGACATGTTTAAGATCGTGAAGCAAGAATGCAAATAAAAATCAAAAATAAAACTTACCTCCATTGTTTTGATAATGATTTTAATAGATTAAAGGTTAGGGTTTAAGGTGTTTGGCTGTGTTTATAAAGTAGGCCCTAGGTTTTTTTTATGGAATTGGAATATTGGAGCGTATAATTGAAGTATGGGAAATTATTACCTAATTTTAGAATAATTGGATATTTGGTTCAGGAACCGAGAACCGGTGGAACCGAACCGAACCGAACCAAGAACCGAAAAAATCTCAAAATCAAGAACCGGAACCGGAACCGATGGTTCTGGTTCCGGTTTGGTTCTTATCGGTTCCGGTTTGGTTCTTGGTTCCGATCCGGTTCTTTTGCTCATCCCTTATCCTAATATCTTCTCGATTCCCATAGCTTCCGTCACATCTTCTTTCTCCCTTTTACGCCACCACTGTCATTCACTGCCGCATCCGTTTATATTTTTTCTCATACGTCCAAATAATAGATGACCAAAAACATAACCATATCACCAACCCGAATTTGAGACTAAGTGCTTACTACTGCCAAAAGTTCAATGTAGACCCAATTTTTGTCATAGACCCAATGAACCAATCCTAGCCACTCATTTTTTCATCAAAAATAAAAAAAACCACTTTCCACCTTTTAAAAAAAATTAAATATCTCACACACTGTTAATTGTTACGCAAAACAAAACATACCATCGCGACGAGAATTAAATTATCTTTCTATAGAGGGGCGACACTATGTACTTTCGACGAACTTTTTTTTATGATTTTATGAAGTCATATATGATTTTATGAAATCATATATGATTTATGAAATCATATATGATTTTATGAAATCATATATGATTCGTTATACGAATCATATATGATTTTATTAAATCATATATGATTCGTCATACGAATCATATATGATTTTCGCAATTCGTGACTGAAACAAAATTGAAAAAAAGTTCGACGGAATCACAAATCATATATGATTTTATGAAATCATATATGATCCGTTATACGAATCATATATGATTCGTTATACGAATCATATATTATTTTCTCAATTCGTGACTGAAAAAAAAAATCAAAAAAAAGTTCCTCGAAAGTATATCGTGTCACCCGTCTACTGAAAGATAAAAAAATACTCGTCGCGATGGTGTATTTTTTGTCGTGTGACGATTTACCGTTTGTAAAATATTTTATTTTTAAAAAAGAGGTGGAAAGTGAGTTTTTTTATTTTTGATGAAAAAATATATGGTTGAGATTGATTCATTGGATCTATGACAAATAATGGGTCTATGTTGATCTTAACTCGCTTACTACTTAATGCCATACTCCATATTACACGATATGCTCTTGCCTAAATCTGATGTTCCGTCTAGATGGGTCAAGCAGATCCCCATCAAGGTTAATGTTTTGGCGTGGAAGATCTCTATGGATCGTCTTCCGTACACGGTTAATTTGCATCGGCGTGGAGTCCAGGTTTCCCCTATTTCTTGACCTATTTGTTGTGAGGCCCTCGAGAAACTCGATCCTTTGCTGTTTTTTTGGCGACTTGGCAAACATATTGCTCTTCTCTATTTGTAATTGGTTGGTGGCTGGTTGGAACCGCTGTTGATTCGTATCGATCTGTTATCTTGGTTTAATTTAGTTTCAGCTTCCATCAAGTTCAAAACAAGTGCTGGAAGAGTGTTTTACACTTCCTGGTGAGTATCTGATCATATAGAAACCATCTCCCTCTTCTCTGATTCAAATCTTCGACAAGATGGTATTTATGGAAGACAATACGAGAATGTCTAAAATAGATGGTTGAGATTGATTCATTGGATCTATGACAAATAATGGGTCTATGTTGATCTTAACTCGCTTACTACTTAATGCCATACTCCATATTACACGATTTAGTCAATGCCTCCACTTATGTGATTAAAAGGTGGTTAATTTATGTGTAAGGTCGACAGACGACATCATAATAAGATGTCCCTTGTTACGAAAACAAAAGCAAGTTAGTAGAGAATAAAGGAGGTCGATTTGAGCACTATATAATGGTAAAGTTAGTTTGTGTGTTGTCGACTTGATTGTTTATGTTTTTTTGCTCCAACGCTTGTGAAATTGTGATATTAAAGAGTTACAGACGTCCTTAGATACAACCCGTTGACTAACAAACCCAAAACACAAAAATGAGTGCAATATTTGCCATCATGAGGGAATATAAGCGTAATTATAGTTATATGCACTAAACAATCATAATCACCAAATATTTGAAAACAAGGACACATAAAAGAATAATCAAGTGACTAAACTATGAGTAAGCAGTTTCCTAGGATATAGGTTTGGAATTCCTTTGACTTGTGCATCTTGTGGCTTTTGTTAAAGTTTTTTTTTTTTTAGATACTTTTAATTAGAATTCTTTGCCTTATTTGGATTGGGGGTCCAAAGTGGTCCATTCATGTGTGTGAGGTATATATTCTCCATGCTTACATTCTTTTGGCATGATGCATGATAATGCATCTTTTTATCACTACAAATAATATAAAAATACCAATAGTATCAATTGGTTTCTACAGAAACTATAATATAGTCATTGCCTTTTTATCGAGTTATGCATAATTTATTTGCCGGAAAATGGATTAAAAAACAGCACATTTTTTGAGTCAATTACATCTATATCCTTACGAAAGTTTAATATTACATTCATATCCTTCTCAGTTTTGTAATTACGTCATTATCCCTTCTTATTGTAAATTCTGTAAAAAAAATGAATAATACTAAATCAATACTATAAATTTAATGTACCACTATTTTAATCAATCTTCATATTTTAACTATACTCATTAACAAAGTACTTGATATATAGACCAACTTTTGGGCACCATCTACAAGAGGACTTAAGGACTTCACAATTTAGTTGCAACTTGCATAAGCACATTTGATGGGCACAAATCAGGTTCGTGGATGAGTTTTTACTTTATTATGTAAAATTGCTATATTGGTTAACGACATTCTAAAAAAATAAAAAAAAATAAACTTCTGTTAGCTAGCTTCATATGTCAACATTTTCATTTAGTTTTTAATAATGTACCCTAAATTGTTCAAAAGGTTAGATGCGCTAATCTAAACTATTAAGGAGAAGCATCAGTTTTTCAGCGGACGGTTTAGAAATAGTAGACAACTTAACATTTTGTAGCCAAGGTTTATTACCTGCGTGGGACTTCCCAAAAACCAGGTTTTTTGTGAGGTCATCTAATAATTCAGTTAGCTTGAGTTTAAAGACCCTAGTCCCTACTTCTGGCTGATCATGGGCTCTCTGGCCAGGCACGTATGCGAGCATTTCATTTATTTCAGGCCACTTTGGGTTGGAAGTAAATGTGATGAACAGGTTTGGGTTCCCATATGAGCGGCATAAAGCCATTGCATATTGGTAGTTTTGCATCGTATACCTTGGGCCGCCTATAAAATTATACGTCAGAACGATTCTTTTTCCAAGGTCTGCTGCGTTTGTGTCACCCCTTGTAACGACATCACACACATTGTGATATAGATCTACACGCAAGCTGTCTTGATTGTTTCTCGTCGAACTAAGTCTTTGTTCTTCGATGGTAGTGTATGCATCTACCAAATACTGTTGAAATAGCCTCCCTCCTCTGAGTAAAGTATTTCCTTGTTCTTTTCTGTATTGAATAATGTATGCATAATACTCTTTCATTATTACATAACACCTGTTAGTTTTGCGTGTTCATGTGTTGCTATGATATGGAATCTTATCATGCTACCCATTCTCTCCATATAGGAATAACAAAGGATATTGGAGTGCAATGTATGATGGGTGCAACTCTGAAATCCTTTTCGGCCCACTATCTTTCTTGTGTACAACGATATCTCTTGTAGGCTCGTCGTCACCAAAATCATTTGTAATCAGGGCAACAACTTTTGCAACAGTTGGTACGTTGTATTGCCTTTAATTTGTTCTCTCGGAAGCAGGCGCAATTCCATGTTAACAGAAGTATGCGAATGACACCAATCCCTTGCCATTCGAAATTCCTTGGAAATGGAACTGTTTTGATCCAACATTTCGATAAGGCTCCCTACTATTGTTCCATCGAATCCGTCACCGGTTTCATTATCAATAAAAGCACCCAGCCGATGCTTAACCTCGTTATGTGTATCAAAGAACCATAGTTGAGCATATCTGGGCTGGGTGCCGTCTTTAGGAAGAAAAGACCCAATTCTATGATAGTTTTGCACATTTATGCGGAATGTATAGAGACCCCAGCCCACGTTAATCGAATGGTCGATCCTGGCTCCAAAGGAAGTGAAGCAAAACATACCATTATAGACTCTAATCTGGTCCCTAAATCAGGATGTTGCAGACTGGCTATAGTCAAGTAGGCTGTTTAATGGTTCTGGTGTTTCCTTAAAACGGGCAGCAAGACTTTACCTTGTTGGCAGCATAGTAAGAATGTTAGATTTACAGCCCTGTTCCCTTTGTTATTTCTTTCCTCATACCACATGGTTGCATTGCATCCTCGACATTGATAGGTTGGAGCACCAAGGTTATGGTAGGAAACTTCATGCGCTTGTGTAGGTTCATATGAACAATAGTTGCCCATGTCAACGTTTGTAGTAAAGGAAGATTAATAATGGGTAAAATAACCTGCTCAGGATAAGGCTTTTGGTTTGCGTGCCTTTTTGGCTGCCCCCTTTTGGCATGGGACTGAAATAAAAATTGTAACACCCCCAAAAATGCCTGTCGCAGCGGAAGTATGTCCGGGGGAGTTACTTCATAATACACAGCGCTAGATACAAGAGAACGACCTCTAAATGCGTCGTTTGAAAAGTAGCCTTGTTGATTTAATCAAAATCTGAATTTGATATAACATTTGCCCCGGAGAAAAACATGCTTAATCCAAAAACTTGCATCACTATCAAAATTTGCATCACTATCAAAAACTTGAATGTATAGACTCCAATGCACATCAAATAATCCAAGCATCTAATTCACCTGAGAAAAACATGCTTAAAAAGGTCAACATAAAGTTGGTGAGTTCATAGGTTAGTTTAAATATGAACGTAAGTTTCAATTGACTGTATTCGTCCCTTGTGTCATCACAGTACCATGTAAAAATCCTAAAGATTTATAAAAAATGCACGACACATTTTATGTCACCAAAAGTACCAATCTTATCCCAAAGATTTATAAAGAATGCATGATCAATTTAATGTCACCAAAAGTACCAATCTTATCCCAAAGATTTATAAAGAATGCATGACCAATTTAATGCCACCAAAAGTACCAATCTTATCCCAAAGATTTATAAAGAATGCATGACCAATTTAATGTCACCAAAAGTACCAATCTTATCCCAAAGATTTATATAAAGAATGCATGACAAATTTTTATGTCACCAAAAGTGTATCCCTGGCACCCCGTGCCTATTGATTTCCTGAAAATAATATATA
>BQNB010021100.1:0-60804 GCA_026074375.1 Tanacetum coccineum | reverse complement strand
ATATATGATTTTCGCAATTCGTGACTGAAACAAAATTGAAAAAAAGGTCGTCGGAATCACAAATCATATATGATTTTATGAAATCATATATGATCCGTTATGCGAATCATATATGATTCGTTATACGAATCATATATGATTTTCACAATTCGCGACTGAAAAAAAAATCGAAAAAAAATTCCTCGAAAGTATATCGTGTCACCCGTCTACTGAAAGATAAAAAAATACTCGTCGCGATGGTGTATTTTTTGTCGTGTGACGATTTACCGTTTGTAAGATATTTTATTTTTAAAAAATAGGTGAAAAGTGAGTTTTTTTATTTTTGATGAAAAAATAAACGGATGAGATTGATTCATTTGATCTATGACAAATAATGGGTCTATGTTGATCTTAACTCCATATGTAAAAGGAAGTGATTTACACACTCTCATATTTGATTGAGACACTCAAAAACATACATTAAACATATATACTTTAAATATTTGACTATTTGTACATTAAAATGTTCAAATCAAATTTGTTAGTGTGCTAGTCACTTTTCATACATAAATATATGTAAATGAAGTAATGTTTAACGCCACAACAAACACTCCATGTCCTAGGAAACGTGTCATAAAAATAAACAGGGTTAATGCACTCTCAAGTCACTCTACTTTTGAAAAATGTTCATATGAGTCACTCTACTAATTTTTGTTTATTCAAGTCATTTAACTACAAAAACCTTCTATTAGGATCACTATACTTGTTCCTCTAATTATAATCTCTTGACGTGGGATCACTCTACTAGTTCCTCTATTTTATCTCATACATTGTATTACGAGTATATTTTTTTCATCTTCCTTTTGTACACCACATCCACCACCGGGCCACCGCTTCTGCCACCAGCGCCGACAATACCTCCACAGTTGCTACTATTACTACACCTCAACCACCACTGTTGCTGGTATTTCCTGCCGCCACCACCTCTACAACTTCCGTCCAAACCCCCCACCATACGACTTACACTCTTACCACCAATTTCGTTCTAACTCCAGATAGGAAACCATCACATGCTGAGTCCCAAAGTTCATTTCACATTATAGATTCTAGATCTAGTGATGCTATGTTTCTTTTAAAAAAAAGACAATATGTAACAAACAAAGCAAACAACTACAAACAAAGGCATCCACCATTAACAAGATGCTTAAGAAGTGGAACAAAAAAATTACATGAATACTACTACTAGTATAACACTAAACTAAACTATATTGGTACAAAAACATACCAAAGCCTAAGAACCAAAAGAAAACAAAAAATAAAGCAGGCCCAATAGATCTTCAAATGAAAATGAAACTAAATAAAAATTACATGAAAATGAAACCCATTAGAGTAGTCCCCTAGTGATGCTATGATTTATTCATATATGTCGTAATGGTTTTGATGATGTTGGATGATGGTTAGCGGTTTTTTGACGATGAACATGATGATGAGTGATAACCAAGAACAAGTTTAAAATTAACAAAAAATATTAATTATACTAATTAGCCATTGTGAAAAGAGTAATGCTACAACCACATAAATTGTACAAAATAACTTCCACATAATGAGTTGGCATGACACTTGGACCATTGTTCTTTCTTTTCCTCCACTATCTCTTTCTTTTGTAACAAATCAATTTGTTACACATCATTATGTGAAAATTATTTTGTAAAAATTATGTGATTGTAGCATTTCTCTTGTGAAAAATATGAAACATTGAAACCCATATCTGCATGTACGGGTGGAATATAAAATACATTTGATTGGCCAGGTTTTAAATCAGAGCTCAGGTGGAAATTACGTGGAGTTGAAGTTGTTAACAGATAAAAGAAATAAGTTGGATGAATTATTTTTAGGAATTTTAGCTATGGTTTTTTTTATCGAAAGAGAAGCTATAATTATCGATTAGACGAAAGTACATCATCGGTTGTCCATGTACGTGCACATTCTGGAACACTACCTTCTAAGATTAACTCAGCACTGCATCTCAAAGCCCAAGTAGCTATACTATGTGCAACCTTGTTCCCTTCTCTTTTTATAAACGGCCAATTACATGAATTAAAACTAACTGAGTTAGACATGATTTGTGCCAACATGCTGGCAATTTGTAGAAGAGTTGTACCTCTTTGGAGCGCATTAACTAAGCACAACGAATCTGACTCGAAAATGATCTTGGAATAACCTTTATTATGTGCTTGGGTTGTCGTCCATAACAACGATTTAGCTTTGGCCTCCAACGGGGAGCTTGCATAGCATTCGGCCAGAGCACCTGAAAGAAGTGCATCCCCACTGGCATTTCGAGCTACAAAACCCAATCCAGCCCTTCCAGACTCTTTTTGCCATGATGACTTATATGAACATTTTTCAAAAGTACTTGTGAGTGAAAAACCCAAACATTGAAGACTTGAAGAAAAAGAAGTCAAAAATGGAACTCGAGAACAAAAATGGCTCCAAAATCAAACTCCAAAACCCAAACACCCCAATCCAATTTGGTCGTAAATCACTGTTCCAAACACTCAATAACACAGTCTCACGTTACCACATTACATTATCTTAGCGACGATCAAACCACGGTTCATTTCGTGGTGAAAGGAAAAAACCTCATTTGGGTATTACATGAAAATGGTAATAAAAATGAAATTAAGGTTTATAAAAGAGGGGACAAGGGGGAGTTGAAAGTGGGTGACGCGTTTTGTGTTGGGTCAAAAGATCTTGTCTGGTTTTATCTGAATAAAATTAGTGATCATGACGATGATGGTGATGTGAAGATGATGGAGGAGTTGGGGGTTTTTTGATGATAATAGGGAAAGTTTATGAGGTGAAATTGGAAGTTTATTGTTCTTGATCCTGTTTAAAAGTTTGGTTTTTCATTTACAATGTTAAATTTTGTATAATGAATATGTTAACTTTGTTGCTTGAAAATAACTTAAACTTGGGGGTGTTTGTTTTAGCTTATATGCGGGATTATGAGCTTATTTGATTTCGACTTATGTTTCATAAGCATTAATTTTTCGGTTTATTTTGAAACTTGGGGGATTATATAAGTTTATTACAATATGATAAACTTATATAAGCCCATAAGTATCAGAATAAATCACAAAATTGAGGCTTATGAAACATAAGCCGAAGTCAAATAAGCCCATAAGATCACATATAAGCCAAAACAAACACCCCCTTAAAAGAAAATTGATTGGGATGCTAACTCGTATGCTTAATTATCTGGCTAAACCTATATGTCAGCACCAACATGCATCATGTTGGTGACATCACGAGGACCAACTTCTTTACAAACCAATAACTTGTTGATACACCTATTTAGTCACATAATTAGTCATATATTTAGGCCTCTCGGTCATTTTTCATCTGAAAATATATAATTTTTGAATGATTTATTGTATGAGAAATGATTGTGACGACTAAAACATGCCTAAGTTTATGCCTAAAATGACTAATCAGTTTTGTTATGAGTAGTGATTGGCAGGCCTAATTTTATGCCTAAGAAAGATCACCATACACTTGGCAAGATTAGTGGTAAGTTTGAGGGTGATAAATTATGCAGTACATGTACTCAACAATGGTTGGATTAGGCACATGAGTTAGGCCTCCTGTAAATGTTTTGCAGATCTGTACTATTAAGAATAAAGTAACAGACTTGCTTACTGATATAAATTGATAGATAAAGTGAAAATAAAATTTGAAGGCTAGAGTGATATGATACCAGCACTTCTTTTCCTTGTATTTATAGGCATACAAAACTTACTACATAGTTCTTTCTTTACCTTTAAAAATTCTTAGTAGGTAAGTTTCTTAATAGCTAAGACTAATAGATATTTATCTAAGTATTCTTAACAAGTAAGAATACTTAATGTCTAAAGTTCATTAAGAGGTAAGGATGCTTACTAGTTAAGCTTCCTTCATTATTAAGATTACAAAATATCTTCTAAACATAGTATTAATTAAAACAAACAATCTTAGATACTTTAATACTCCTCCTTAAGATTGTTGTTGGATTTCATAAGCTGAGCCTTGAAGTAATTTAGCTTCTTTCCAGTAATCGACTTTGTAAGCATATTCGCGAGTTGAGTTTCGGATGTGCAGTATTTGAGCTTGACTTCTCTATTCTTCTCAGCTTCTCGAATGGCATGATACTTGACATTGATATGCTTTGTTCCTCCATGTTGCAGGGGATTTTCTGCTATTGCTATAGCAAACTTGTTATCGCAGAAGATCGCAGTTGGACCTTCTTGAGTTAGATCCAAATCGGACAACAACTTTCGAATCCAAATAGCATGATTTACAGCACCCGCGACTGATATATATTCTGCCTCTGCAGAAGATTGTGTGACAACGCTTTGCTTTTTGGAGTTCCAACAAAATACACCCGAACCAAGTGTAAAAATATAACCAGAAGTACTCTTCGAATCATCAATGCTTCCGGCCCAATCACTATCAGCATATCCTTCAAGTTTACAACTTTGTTTCTTTCGACATAATTCCAAGATCAAGAGAACCTTTCACACATCTTAAGACTCTCTTTGCAGCTCCCAAGTGAGAACTAGATGGTTCACCCATAAACCTTGATAGGAAACTCGCTGCAAAGGCTAAATCTGGTCTTGATATAGTTAAGTATAGTAGGCTCCCAACAATGCTTCTAAATCGTGTTGGATTGACAAGCTTCTTGCCATCATCTTTTGATAACTTACACTTGTAGACTAGTGGTGAACTAACCGGTTTGCATAAGAACATCTTTAATTTCTTGAGCATATCACTAGCATACTTCCTTTGAGAAATATGAACACCGTTAGGTAGTTGCTTGATTTTCATGCTAAGAAAATAGGATACTAGTCCCATATCTGACATATAGAATTCAGATTCCATTTGTTTCTTAAATTCCTTAACAAGATGATAGTTGCTTCCAATCACAAGTAAGTCATTAACATAAAGAGAAATAATCATCCTCTCTTGAGAATTAATTTTCTTTATATAAAGAGTTGACTCACTTGAACTCATCCTGTAGTTATGATTTAGCAAATGAGCATCGATCTTAGAATACCACGCCCTTGGTGCTTGCTTAAGACCATAAAGTGCTTTGTAGAGCCGATAAACTTTTTCTTCCTAGCCAACTACTTCAAAACTTTCAGGTTGTTTTACATAAATCTCCTCCTTAAGTTCACCATTGAGAAACGCAGATTTGACATCAAGATGGTGAATTTTTCAATTTTGTTGAGCAGCTATAGCTAATAAAAACTTGATTGTGTCATGACGAGCAACGGGAGAAAAAGCGTCTCCGAAATCTACACCTGCAACTTGCGAGTAGCTTTTCACGACCAATCTTGCTTTATGCTTGTATATTGATCTGTCGGGCTGAAATTTTATTTTGTAGATCCATTTCACACGTATTGCATTTTTCCCTTCTGGCAAGTCGATAAGCTTCCATGTGTTGTTTTTCTTAATCATTTCAAGTTCGGCCTTCATTGCATCAATCCATTCATAATGCTTGGAGGCATCCATGTAGCTTTTTGGTTTAATAACCGAGTTACAAGACTCGTAACCATCAACAAGCGGTCTTGTTCTTGACACATCAGTGTCGGTTGTGTCTTCAATATCAAATTCAGGAATATCAACTTCATCATGGTACGTTTCATTTAAAAACGTATCTTCATGCCTTTTAACTTCATCCATATTCGAGTCCCACTAGGCCCCTTCATCAAAAGTCACATCTCTACTGATTACAATTTTACTATCAATGAGATCATAAATTTTGTATCCTTTCGACTCTGTTGCATAGCCGACAAAGATGCCTTTTGTAACAACCGGTAATTTTCAGAATTTTAAATGACTATTTTACCCTTTGACTTTTTGGGTCTGACTCGACTTTTTTGTCTTTTGACCTTTAATTGTCACATAAAAACGATTACCGCATAACCAGTAATCCTTTGGAACATCGTTAAATAATAAATCATAATTATTATTACATACATCTCATTTACAAATTTATTTTAACACTCATTTGACTTAAAAACGAGGAGATGGATGTTATTACTAAGTTGACTTATCAAAAATGACCCGCCAAAATGAGTTATTAATTATGGGGTATACTAGCATTTGTCATACAAACGACATTTCGGACAACTTTTCAGTTTTACCCAAGACCCGGAACCAAGCAGAAAGTGACTAAAATACCCTCGCAAAATTTTGAACACCGCACATAACACGTACCGACACGAAAAATAATTAAATTATTTATTTTTTTATTCAGAAACGTTTGTTAAAAACGCAAGTATTCAAGTTAAAGTTCATTTTACGGACAAAGCTTATCAGTGATACGCACATAAATAATAAACATTTTAAATAAATGTTATAAATCATTATGCAATAATAGTCGAGTGAATACTCAATTTCATGGGAAAAATCATTTCGAATGCAATGGCGCAACTTTCGTATCTTGAATCGTCCGTTAGCTAGCCTAAACGAGTCCCGAACCACCATTTTACAAAATTTACATTTGTGGTCCCTGTGGTAATATTTTCACCATCTCCCCTCAACTATTATTCACTTGTCACATTTTTTATAAGTTTTAGGTATAAATACCTAACTAGTTAGGGTTTGGTCATTTTTAGTTGCTAACCATAGCCCTATTCTCTCCTCTTTTTTTTCGGCCGCCTCCCACCTCCGACCAATATTCCAGCCAGATTTCGGCCGTCGCCGCAGCTGCCATCATCGCCATCCTCCATCACCGATCCACCGGATCCATCATCCCCAACATCAATCGATGACCACCACCACCCCATCGCGCCACCAACCGCCGCTGTCATCATCATCCCCGCCATGACAACCACCATCCACACCACCACGCCACACCCACTAGCCACCACCACATCCACAACATCACATCATCACCTCCACCACCGTAACCACCTCACCACCGCTGCCACACCACCTCCTCCACGTCATCACCATCACCCCGTCACCTCTTCACCACCAGCCGCCATCACCACCAAAAGGGTGCGTTTGGTTTAACAGACCACCCATAGGGGTGCGGTTGGTTTAACAAACCACCAATCAGGGTGCGTTTGGTTTTCTTAAGCACCAAAAAGGTGCGTTGGGTTTGTCTTAGAACCAAAAGGATGCGCTGGTTTTTTCTTCTCGACACCACAAGGGGTGCGTTTGGCAGCCACCACACCACAAGGGTGTGTTTGTTTATGTGGTTAACACAACATAAGGGTGTGTTTGGTTTGACAGTTTCACCACAAGGGTGCGTTTGGTTTATAAAAATCAACTAATAAAAGTATTACAAGATTTGGTGATTAATAACCGAATTTAATTATAACACCCCCATTTTTACAATATAGCAGCGGAAGCTAATCTGGGGTATTACTTCATGGATACAACAATCATAATCATAGAAAACAACTTTAAAAGAGACGTTGCTGGAAAAATTTAGTTATCATTCATTATAATCAGAGTTTTTATAAAATGCAGATCCCAAAATCTAAAACATCATGTTTGAATGATAACAATTCAGCCATCTTCGAGTCCATGCCACTCTGTACCGCAACTTGCTCAATTACCTGAGATAAACATGCTAAAAAGGGTCAACACAAAGGTTGAGTGAAATTCATAGGTTTGAAATGTAATAGTTGAATACAAGTTATAATGGAAATATTGGCATTACTGGGATAATTATCATGGAGATCAGTATTATTATAGAGAACAGTATTATCATAGAAAACAGTTAAATATTATATGGTTAAATGCAAGTAACTATAATGGTAATAATTGCAACGAATACAATTATCATGGAAAATCAGGGTAACATTATTATTGTACCTAAGCTCATGACATCAATACATTAACAGGGAAATCACCGTAGTGATATTGGTTAGGGACAGATGTCCCCGTGGAAAAGATAACTTGCCAAGGTTACCTATTAGGACAAATATAGTGCGTTTGGCTACCCCAAGCATGGGTATACCAACGGGAGCCGTCACCCCCAATAGATCTATTCACAATATTCGCGTTCACTCGCAATGCAAGTAATTAATGATTCATGATATGGAAATAATGGCACTGGAAGCTACTTAGGCAATAATATATCTGGATAGCATACATTTAGAAAACACTTGCATTCATGGTTTATATCAGGTATCACAGGTTTATAAAGTATTCAAAAGATTGAAATATGGGGTTATGAATTCATTAAGTCTTTGAAAAGTAATCACATTGTTATGAGTATATAAAAGAGTTTGTAACAAGCATGTATCCCCCTCGCGGGTTTATAAAACATGTAAATAAGTAAAGGCGAGGTTATGAACTTCACCTGGTAGGTAGATGTAATAAATATTCTGAAATGAAAGCTGACGACCTTATCACAATCTTAACCGAGGAATGTTGATATAGTAAAATGATAGTAAACAGCCACGTCACGCAACCTGAGTAAATATGTTAAGTCTTAGGAAGATTATACTTTAGAACTTTGGTTTTAAAAGTTATGAGTTTGATTGAAGAGTTTAGAATTATTGTATCACCGTTCGGGCCATCATATGTTAGAAGCCATTCTATAAACGTTTGAAGAGCGAGGGAACTTTAAATCGTAAACCCAACTACTCAGTCAGAATGTAATATCGAGATGGAACATCTTAATATGAAGCTCCCTGGTATTGTGGTACAATATAGCTTCCGGATGATCGGTTTTAAGCGTTTTAATCAATATCTGGAAATGTTAAGCACGAGAAGCGTTAATTAAAGTTATGTCGGATAATATTTTGGATGTGATTTTATACTTTTTCAAAATGTTACATTTTAGACCCTGGGGTTTGAAAAATTGCAAATAGGCCCTCGGGGTTTGCATTTTTACAACTTTGGTCCCTCAACTTTGAAAGATATACCAAGTAAACCTTGGACTTTGAAAAGTGACATAATAGATCCCTGGAGTTATAACTTTGATAAAATGACACATTTAGCCCTTTTAGTTATAAGTTTCCGAAAGTTACGATATATACCCCTTGCATGGATTATAATTACAAAACATGTCCAAATTGCCATGCAAGCTTAGTTTAACATTACAATAGACATTTATAAGTTATAATAAACTAAAATATGAAGTTTTAATGCAACACAAGTTTAAAATAACGATTCGTTAAGCTAAAAAGTAAAATGGGTCAAATTAGGGTTTCAAAACGTAAACGCGCGGGTTTTAAGCTCAAATTCCTTCATTAATCAATAAAGTAGTTATTTTAATATTAGTTAAGCATGCTAGGATAGATTATAACAATATTTAACCATTATAACATTTAGTTTTAAGAAAAACGCGAAATTAGGGTTTCGGGTGTACGGTTTTGGATCAAAAAGGCATAACACTTAGGTTTTTGAGTTCAAAGCTTTATATTATGATTTTATCAAGATCATATGAACATTATAATGTTACATGAGCATATATGAAGTTGATAGAACCTGGGTTTGAGCATCAATGATCAAAAATGGTGGAAATGGGTCGTTTCAAGTAGTATTTCCACTCGTACACCTTGTATCTTCACTCTAGGGCTTCAATTTCTTCAGGGCTTCACTTCTAGACCTTATTTAATGATCCTAGGATCATATGGGAGCAAAGGATTGCTGCCTTATGGGTTTGAGAGAGGAGATGGGTGGTGCGAGTTTGAATGAAGACTAGAGAGCTCTATTTATACTTGAAATCACCAAGGGTGCTAAGCAAGCTTCAAGATCTGTTGTTGGACATGTGTACATGCTATCTACTGATGTGTGAAGTCTAGATGAGGAATCATACAACCTAGAATGGTAGAGTGATGTGTTGGATAGCCCTTATGCTTGTTGCGGCTTATATGGCTAGAAAGAAGGAGATGTGGCTCAATTTGGTGCAAGAGAAGTGAAGAAATATCTTCTAGGAGGTGTGTAAGTTGCTTGTGTATGCATGTGCATGAGTTAATTGCAAGAACAATGCCTCAAAATGGGTAAGAATTGCAAAAAGGGGGGGCGCGGGTTGGTTTTTGGGGTTTTATGGTTCGAACTCAAGTTTTTAACTTATATTTCGTGAGCATTGATTAAGGAATGATTGAATTATGTTCCTAAGATCTGATATAAGAAGTATTAACAAAGATTAGCAATTGTTTTGGGTTAAAACGGGTTAGAATTGAAGAAATGGGATCACGGGTTTGATTAGGGCACGTTTATGGTTTTATTGACTTTCTGGGTTTATATTTTGCATAATCTTGATTAGGAATGATGCAATATAGATCCTAGAGCTTAAATAAAGTTTTATTAATGAATTTTGATCATTGGTTTTAGTTAAAATTGAAAGAATAAGCCGTAGCTTGGAATTAGGGTTCATATAAGGCTTTTAGGGTTTTCTAGCTTTTTAATTCTCATGCATTGTTGAAGCAAGGATGGTTAATGATGGATAAAGGTTTTTAAACTCATTTTATGGTTTTACAATAACTCTTGGTTGCTTACTTGAGAATGAGATGGTCAGAAAATGAGTAAACGGGTCAAAGTTACATTTAGTGCACAATTAGGGTTTCTTTGATTCGTTTCTTGTATAATTGAAGTAGAATGATGAAATGGTGATGGAATGATGATTGAACATGATTTATAATGTTTTAAATTAAGTTATTAAAACTTATTTGGATATTGGTTTAGGTTTATGATGGATAAAAACAAAGAAACGGGTCATGGTTTAGTATTTTGCTCGGGTTAGGGTTTTAGACTTTTGAATTAGGGTTTTGAGTGTAAATATGTGTATGAAAGCTTATGAATAGAATAATTAGGGTTTAAACATTGTATATTGAGTGTAGTAGCTTGTACACAAGTTGTGGTGAAGAAATTGGAATGAAAACGGAGGTAAAACGGCTATATTGGATGTCATGCTTAATGACTTGTATATTGAGCTTTTGAGGACTTGTACTTTGACTTGGAGGGAGTTTATATTTCAAATGAGATGTTATATTACTTGTACATATGCTTTGGTATTGTGTGCATTCACTTTAGATGTTAATTCCTTCCATGAGATTAGGGTTTAGAGGCATACGATAATGGTTTAAAGCCCGTTTAGATATAACGTTGCGAATAGTACATTATAGGAATAATGTACCTTGTAAAAGGGATATGATGATATTGACTTGACATGTTATGATGTTTGCTTGACATATGAAGATAGGATGGTCATAGATAGGTTGCGTGAGCTCGTCTACTTTAGTTATGACATACTGAGATATATAAGTAATGTAATAAAGCGAAAAATTTCCCTTGTATAATTGTGATCATAGTAAAATAGGTTCTGCATTTGATAAAATTCTTGGGTTGTTATAGTCTCCATCCCTTACAGAAATCTCGTCCCGAGATTTAGTTGAAAGTTGTAGTGGTATTGTTTAAAGAT
Source organism: Tanacetum coccineum (assembly GCA_026074375.1). Classification (NCBI taxonomy): domain Eukaryota; kingdom Viridiplantae; phylum Streptophyta; class Magnoliopsida; order Asterales; family Asteraceae; genus Tanacetum; species Tanacetum coccineum. The sequence continues at coordinate 49,397 of BQNB010021100.1, read as the reverse complement.
AGGTACTGGGTATGAATTTAGGTTAATCAAGGTCACAAGTTCACGTGTGTGATGCATTTATAATTATGTTGTACACCATAATTATAATTACCTCCTTTCACACGTCTACTTATTTCCAAGACCACACCTTTTGATGATAGAAAATTGAATTTCTCGAGATCCTGATAGAATATAGGTGATGAAATACTTCGATTTACGAAACCTGTGGGTTATGGGCCTACCATGCTTCTGCTGCGCCACTCTGATCGTAAAGATTGTGATTTCAGTAACCTTTAAAGTCAACATCGAATAAGAATTGGCTATCACAAGTCTTTGTCATAATTTTTTACATAGGTGTATTGAAATCATTTGACATTGCATAGATTCTTGTGTGTTTCCTTGTTATTATGTTGCAGAATATAGGAAATTTTTAGAATACGGAGATCACGGAATGAATGATGTCAAGGAATGATTGCGAATTTGTAAGGGAGTTGCTAATCATGTAAGATACACATTTTGAAATAAATAGATGATGAAGGTAGTAATGATGGTAATAAGGATAATGATTAAGGGATTGTTTGTACAAATGGATTGAAAGAAACTTGTTTGTACGTATGTTATATACTTAAGCCTACTTATTTATAATTAGTCACTTACAAAAAGAAACGTTCAACTCCTTGTAACTGAGAATTTATAAATTCATAGTTCAGAGATTTATAATTTCCTTATTCAAATGAAGAAGTGACCTAATTCATTTCAATAAGATGATCATAAATCGTCTTACCTAAGCATAAAAACACGATATGGTAATGTGTAGAAAATGATATGATCATGAATTGTTAGATAATATTGAGATGTTGATTGTACTGACGCCCATATAATCGAGGATGATAATTTATGTTTCAAAGGTATGAGGAGAGTATTTAGAGTTTGAACATAATAGAATTAGTAGAATTTGACAAACGATGTCGAGTTTTGATATCATCAGATAACAAGATGTAACAGAATTATCATTTTATTATTTCATGGATAACTTTACATACGAACTTTACATATGAAAAAGAGTTGATGCTTATTCTAAGTATCTCGTAGTAGGATAAAAGTAACAAATGACAAAGATTGTAGCTTGATGATTAGGGTTTTTAGATTGAAGAAGATTATGATGAGGGTTGAATATCCTCGAGAGTTGTTTCTAGGGTAAAAATCCTAAAGTGGACAAAAGCAAGCTCATCTCTAAATATGCTTTCATGTGGCCTTGTTATTTGCTTTTGAGCATTGATTCGCATAATGTCCTTTCTTTCCACAGGCATTACAAGTTATGGATACCGTTTGTAGATTGTTTCTAGTGGTTTTGTTTCTGCAGTTCTTGGTCAGATGACCTACTCTGTTGCAAGTCTGGCACTTGACAATACAAGGACCTATGTGATGTAGGGTGCATCTTTCACACAAAGGACGGTTTCCAGTATATCCGTTGGTGGCAGTATAAATCTTGAAGGTTTCTTGTCTTCTATTCTGCTGTCAGTGGTAATCATTGTTACGGTTGTTATTGTTGTAGTTATTCTGATAGTTGTTGTTATTGACGATGTTCCCTTTATCCTCAAGCTTTTGTTTGTAATCATTGGTTTCTTGCACGGAATCACGCTTTTTTATCTGATCCATTAACCTCTGGGATATGTTGATGGCTTCCTCCAAAGTTTGAGGCTTCAAGGCAGTAACGTTTCCTTCAATGCTTTGCGGTAGTCCCCCGATGAAAGCTTCCATAAGTTTCTCAGAATTCGGCACCATGTTTGGACATAAGATTGTTAATTCTTGGAATCTTCTAATATAAGTCTTGAGATCACTTCCATTTACAGTTAGTCCATAAAATTCATCTTCCATTTTCTTGATCTCAGTTCGAGGACAGTACTTGTTTGTCAGAAGCCTTTTTAACTCGGTCCAGGTGATTTGATTAGCTTGCTCTATTCCCATAGGCTGGGCATGTGCATTCCACCAGGACAAGGCATCATTAGTTAAAGTACCAGTAGCAAATGTTACTTTGTCTTCCTCGGCATGCTTGCTACGAGAAAACACTGACTCAGTATGTTCAAACCAACGGATGAGGTTAACAGCTCCTTCTGTACCATTGAAGTAGGAAGGTTGACAGTTTATGAATTATTTGTAGTTTCCTCTTTTTGCTACAGGAATTTCTCTGGGTTCAGTGTTCCTATTAGAATTATCGGAATTTGCCATGGCAGCAGCTTGTGCTTTCAGAGCTAAGGAGATGCCATCATTAATCAGTTGTCGGATGGCATCCAAAGTTATGACTGGTGTTTCAGATGTTGACGACCTTTTGGGAGGCATTCTATCAACAAAAGATGATACGTAGTAAGAATGATATCATAAGTTTTGAAAAGTAATAAAAGAGAAAAATGCTTAAAGGAAAATGCTTATTTTTGAATTTTTAAGCACTTAGAGGTTATGATAAAGACGGAAATAATGACGAAAATGGTGGAAATGATGATGAAAGAGAGATAAGTTGGAAACAATAAGGTATGAAACAGGATTGCCTTTATAAATAACTTGCCTTTTCACTGTACATAGTCAAGATTTGACAAGCGTTTTTATTTATACCACACATCCCGTGGCTTAGGATAAAGCTATAACTAGTCTAAGAGTTTGTTGATTCTGAGTTGGTAGATGACATCCTAAAGATCTTCCTGATTTGTTTGGTGACGAGCTTGGATTTTCTCAATGATTCGTTCAAGATTGGAAATTCTGTAGTGAGCAAAGGCAATCTTATCCTTTTGCCCTAACCGCTTCTTTTGAAGTTTGACAATCTGAATATGGATTTCCTTGAGTTCAGTCTTCAGTTCGTTACCATTTATACGTCCTTCTTCCATTCTCTTAATGCGGTGAAGATAGAGTTCATCTAAATAATTCAAGATATCTTCGACTTGTTTCTCATGATGTTTCATATACATCTTATCTGAACATTTTCCTATTTCAAATACTTGAGGAGGGATAGAAGTATAAACTAAGGAAGACGGTGATACCAAATTACAAGTTTGATTCCGAGATGAATTAAATAACGTAGTTGAGGAAGAATATGGAGAATGGATTTGCTTCCTAGGTAGTAATAGTTCTTTAGGAATAAAGAAATATCGAGGATTAAATAGTAGTGATGGTGGTAATATCAGAGATAGAGTCAAAATAGCTGGTGGAGTAATAGGATCTTGTGATAAAATTGGGAATTCCTTAGCATAAAATGCTTGTACGTCCTTCAAACAAGGATTATTGTAGAAAGGTGAGAATACTGATGGGATTATATTATCTGTAGAGTTTCTTGAAGAGTTAAAAGATCTGCTTTCTGATGAAGCTGGGAAATAATGAAATTGAGCGGGTTGTAGCCCAGTGAGTGGCTAATGCTATCGAGGCTATTGCTATTTATGAGACAAAAACCAACATAGCCCGTAAGTCAATGATCCAGACAGAACGACAAGAAGACAAGGTAGTAGAGAATGCTAGCAACAAGAGGAAGTGGGAAGGTAACCACAATGTAATCTCAAGCCAAGAAAACAAAGGGCATAAGGTGCTTAGAGCACACACTACTTGGCCAATTAACAAGAAGGCATATGTTGGATCTCTACCTCTGTAACACCCCTATTTTTACAATATAGCAGCGGAAGATAATCTGGGGTATTACTTCATGGATACAACAATCATAATCATAGAAAACAACTTTAAAAGAGACGTTATTGGAAAATTTTAGTTATCATTCATTATAATCAGAGTTTTTACAAAATGCAGGTCCCAAAATCTAAAACATCAAGTTTGAATGATAACAGTTCAACCATCTTTGAGTCCATGCCACTCTGTGCCGCAACTTGCTTAATTACCTGAGATAAACATGCTAAAAAGTCAACACAAAGGTTGAGTGAAATTCATAGGTTTAATATAAACAGTTTGAATACAAGTCATAGTGTAATAATTGTTTAAACACAATTATTATGATATTGTTATTATACACCCGTTATTAGTAATAATTGCAACGAATACAATTATCATAGTAACAATGTATTATCCCGTTATTGCCTTATTTGGTCTGTTTGGTCTTGTCTGGTCTAGTATAGTCTGGTCTAAGCTCATGGCACACAAACTGACTAGTGTATATATATACCCAAAATATGTAGGTGATATATATTATAAATATATATATAAAGTTATAAAAAAGATAATGGCCCTCGGTGTAGGTAATTGCCATATACCTATGAAATTCAAATATAGTGTGTTTGGTTACCTATCCGGCTAACACAAACAGGATTCGTTAATCCCGATAGATCTATCCATAATATTCGCATTCACGCCTAGAAAAAAAAAAAACAAAAAAAAGTTGTATTAATGTCCATGAAAATGAGGGACTTTATGGCATAATGGTAACTTAGACATTATCTGAAATAGTGTATCAGAGAGATAGCCATATAAACTTGAAGAAAACACTGTATTTCCTGGTTTAAGCATGTAATAGGGAGTCTTTGAAAAGTAATCACATTGTTATAAGATAAACGAGTATGTAAAAGAGTTTGTAAACAAGCATGTATCCCCCTCACGGGTTTATAAAACATGTAAATAAGTAAAGGCGAGGTTATGAACTTCACCTGGATAGTAATGTAATAAATATTCTGAATGAAAGCTGACGACCTTATCACAATCTTAACTGGGATGTGATATAAGTAAAATGATAAGTAATCAGCCACGTCACGCAACCTGGGTAAATATGTTGAGTCTTAGGAAGATTGTACTCTAGAACTTTGGTTTAAGAGTTATGAGTTTGGTTGAAGAGATTGGAATTATTGCATCACCGTTCGGGTCATCATAATTCAGAATTCATTCAGTAAACGTTTGAGGAGCTAGGGCACTTTAAATCGTAAACCCAACAACTCAGTCACAACGTAATACCAAGATGAAACTTTTTAATATGAAGCTCCCTAGTATTGTGATATATATATCGTTTTAAGCTTTCAATCCATAGTCTGAAATGTTAAGCATGTCAAGTGTTAATTAAAGTTATGGTCTGGGAATTTTGAATGTGTTCTTTTAAACTTTTTCAAAAGTTACATTTAGACCTGTGGGTTTGGAAAATTTGCAGTAGACCCCTTAAATGTTTTCATTTTTACGACTTTGGTCCTTCAAGTTTAAAGATATACCAAAGTAAACCTTGGACTTTGAAAAGTGACATAATAGACCCATATAGTTATAACTTTGTATAAATGACATATTCAGCCCTTCTAGTTATTAATTTTAGAAAGTTACGATATTTCCCTTGCAAGGATATATAATACAAAACATGTCCAAATGCCATGCAAGCTTAGTTTAACATTACAATAGACATTTATAAGTTATAATAAACTAAAATATGAAGTTTTAACGCAACACAAGTTTAAAATAACGATTCGTTAAGCTAGGAAGCAAAACGGGTCAAATTAGGGTTTCAAAACGTACACTGCGTAATGTTTTAAGTTCAACTCTTCATAAATCAATAATGTGGTGAATTTTAACATTATTTAAGAATGCTAGGATAATTATAACAAAATAAAAAATTTACTTATTATAAAATTTAGTTTTAAGAAAAACGCGCAATTAGGGTTTCGTGTAGTACGATTGTTGGATCAAATGGAAAATAGCAAGAATTAGTTTATGAAACTTTACAGAGTATATTAGTGAATTATATGAACAGTTAAAGGGTAGTAGTAGCAGAAGTAGAACATTCAAACCTGGGTTTGAGCTTCAATGATCAAAAAATATGGGGAAAATGGGTCGTTACGGTAGATTTCCACTCGTCACGCCGTGTAATCTTTGTTCCCGGGCTTCAATTCTTCAGGGCTTCACTTATTGAACTTATTTAATAACCTATGATCATATGGAAGCAAGGATTGCTGCCTTATGGGTTTGAGAAAGAAGAGATGTGGTGCGAGTTGTAATGAAGAACCAAGGACCCTATTTATACTAAAATGGAGGCATGGTGACTAAGATAGCTTCATGTTCTGGTATTGGACGTGTGGATCAGCTAGGGGGTGATGTTTTGAAGCTACATGATGAGTCTTGAGGTCTAGAGGTGGTAGGATTGCAAGGTGGAAGGTTTTTAGGGGTGTTTGGGTGTCACGACTAGAGAATGTCCAACAAGGAGGTGATGTGGCTTGATTTGGTGTAAGAGAAGACAAGATATTTCTTGTAGCAGCTGCATAATCAACTTAGTATAGCATGTGCATGATTTATTTTGCAAAGAAAGGGTCTAAAATGGGTAAGAATTGCAAGAAAGGGTCCGGGGACAGTTTGGCATGTAGGTTCGCACTTAGTTCTTGGCTTATATTTCATAAGAATATTGATTAAGGAATGATTGAATTATATCTCAAGGTTTGTAATTAAGGAATATAACAGAAATAGGAAGTGGTTTGGTTTAAAACGGGTCGAAAATGAGAAAGTTAAGCCGCGGGTCATATTAGGGCTTAATTAGGGTTTCTTTTGACTTATTCTAGATTGTTAATTCGTGTTGGTAAAATGACAACGGTGATATAAGTACTGATATTGAGCAATTAAAATGAATTATTAAAGATATTTGATAGTTTTTTAAGTTAGAAAAAAAAATGGGTCAAAATTGAAAGATAAAGCCACGATATGAATTAGGGCATGTAACTGGACTTTATGTTTCCAGGTTTTCTAATTCAAGTATATTGTCAAAGAAAAGAAGATAACTAAATGGTTAATTTTTTTTGATTTTTAAACTCATATTATGAGTTTACAATAGCTCATTGTTGCTTATTTGAGTTTGAACGGGTTAAAAACGAGAAAACGGGTACGGACCATTTAGGCACCATTTAGGGTAACATGGTTGTATAATAAAGTATTATAAACTTATTTAGTATTGATTGGGTTTAGAACGGATAAAAATCGCTAAACGGGTCATGTTTAGGATTAGCTCGGTTTTAGGGTTAGGTTTTTGAATTAGGAGGTTTTAAGAGTAAAAATTTGAAATGTTATGAATAGAATAATTAGGGTTTACACATTGTATATTGAGTGTAGTAGCTTGTACAAAAGTGGTGGTGAAGAAATTAGAATGAAAATGGAGGTAAAACGGCTATTTTGGATATCGTGCATTAATGACTTGTACATTGTGCTTTGAAAACTTGTACTTGACTTGGAGGGAGTTTATATTTCAATTGAAATGTTATATTACTTGTATATATGCTTTAGTAGCTTGTACATTCACTTTAGATATTAACCCTTCATGGAATTAGGGTTTAGAGGTATACGATAACGGTTTAAAGCCCATTTTGATATAACGTTGTGAATGATACATTATAGGAATAATGTACTTTGTAATAAGGATATGATGATATTAACTTGACATATATGAAGACAGAATGGTCATAGATAGGTTGCGTGAGGTTGTCTACTTTAGTTATGTAAGTTACATGACATACTGAGATATTGACAATGCAAGTAATGTAATAAAGCGAAAAATTTCCCCGTATAATTGTGATCATAGTAAAATAGGTTTTGCATTTGATGAAAATTCTTGGGTTGTTATAATACGCATCCAGACAACTTAAAATCCATGAGAAGAACTATACCACTCATGATTTAGAGTTAGGCACAGTGGTATTTGCTCTCAAAATGTGGAGACACTACTTGTACAGAACAAAGAGTGTTATCTACACTGATCATAAAAGCCTTCAGCATATCTTCGATCAAAAAGAATTAATTATGCGTCAAACACGATGGAAAGAACTTTTCAGCAATTATGACTGCGAGATTCGCTACCACCCAGGTAAAGCGAACATAGTAGCTGATGCATTGAGCAGGAAGGAGTGGATGAAACTAAGACGAGCTCGAGCTATGAGCATGACAATTCACTCTAGCATTAAGGCTAAGATTCTGGAAGCTCAAAGCAAAACCTCCAAGGACGTCAACACCCCAGCAGAAATGTTGCGAGGATTAGACAAATAGTTTGAAAGAAAAGAAGATAGCAGATTGTATTTCGTTGAGCGAATCTGGGTGCCAGCTTATGGCAATTTGAGAACTTTGATCATGAATGAAGCCTACCACATAAAGTATTCTGTACATCCTAGAGTAGACAAGATGTACTATGATTTAGGAGACTTATATTGGTGGCCCGAAATGAAGAAGGATATCGCTTTACATGTAAGTAAGTGTTTGACCTGCTCTAAAGTCAAAGCAGAACACCAGAAACCCTCGGGATTGCTCCAACAGCCAGAGATTCCCGAGTGGAAATGGGAGAATATCACTATGGACTTCATAATGAAATTACTGAGAACCAGTAACGGACATGACGCGATTTGGGTCATAGTCGATCGACTGACCAAATCGGCACATTTCTTAGCTATTTGTGAAGACTACATGACGGAAAGTCTTGCAATATTATACATCAGCGAGATCATAGCAAGGCACGGTGTGCCCGTATCAATCATATCTGATTGTGACAGTCATTTCACTTCATGATTTTGGCAATCGCTACAGAAAGCATTAGGAACGCAACTAGATTTGAGTATTGCTTACCATCCCCAAACTGATGGCCAAAGTGAGCGTACCAATCAAACATTAGAAGATATGCTTAGAGCTTGGGCAATTGATTTTGGTGGAAACTAGGATACTCATCTACCGTTAGTAGAATTTTCATACAACAATAGCTACCACTCGAGCGTGAAATGTGCTCCTTATGAAGCATTTTATGGAAGGAAGTGTCGAACACCCATAGCTTAGGAAGAGGTAGGAGAAAGCAAGCTAATTTGCGGAAATTATCCAGCAGACCACCGACAAAATTGTTCAAATCAAGGAAAGACTGAAAACTGCACGAGATCGCCAGAAAAGCTATGCCGATAATCTACGAAAGCCGTTAGAGTTTAGTGTAGGTGATAAAGTACTACTCAAAGTGTCTCCATGGAAAGGTATGGTACGTTTCGGTAAGACAAGCAAGCTTTCACCGAGATACGTAGGACCTTTTGAGATTGTCGAGCGAGTCGGTCCAGTAGCTTATCGGTTGCGCTTACCACAAGAACTTGTAGGCATTCACGAGACGTTTCACGTGTCAAATCTGAAGAAATTCCTGGCCGATGTAAATTTGCACGTACCGCTAGAAGAAATCAAGATCGACGACAAACTACGCTTCGTTGAAGAACCCATTGAAGTCATGGACCATGAGGTCAAGAAGCTGAAACAAAGTAAGATTCCCATCGTAAAGATTCGTTGGAACTCCCGACGAGGACCAGAATTTACTTGGGAACGAGAGGACGAAATGAAGCGCAAGTACCCACAACTGTTCGCGAGCGCTATGACTTAGGACGAGCAACTAAAATTTCGGGACGAAATTCCCTTTAACGGGGGAAAACTGTGACATCCGTCAATTTTGAGGTCGGTAACCGAAAGCAAACATATGATTCTATTTATGTGGTCATATTACCTTAGCATTTAACACTTGTTTTTGTGCAACTCGTGTTTCAAGTCAAGGGTTATTCTGAGCTATGATTCTATTTAATTGGAAATATTTATACTCAGATTAAAGGTCACTATTTATCCCGAGCTTTAATTTATTTTTTAAATTTTATATAAATTATTTTATTATTTTTAGTCATTTTTTACAAAAAAAAAATCGTCAATTCTAATTATTCGCGAGTCATGCGTTGGATATTTATCCGTTTTAGCATTCGAGAAAATCGATAATTTCATATTTTATCTTTGGAAGCTTATTTATTTTTATATTCGTATTTTTCAACTTTTCTGTGTTTTAGCCAAAACCGCGTCAAAAATGGTATTTTTATAATATTAACATTTAAATGAATTTTTAAGCCCAAATTAGTATAGTTCAATGATAGGAGTATATATATATATATATATATATATTAAATGTATATATATATATATATATGTATATGTATATATATATGTATACATATATATACCAAACACCCCCTTATTACCTTTTTACTCCTACTAAATCCCAAAACAAACACTCTTATAATTTTTTTATCTAAGATAACTAATATTAACCCTTCCTTATTTTTTTTATACAAGTCGATACAATCTAGGATTACTCTCCTATAAATAGATTACATTCTCTTTAAACTCATAGTATCATAACAGTAAAAAAAATTCGTGTATCTTTCTCCCTTTTGTTTGTTCTACGAGCAGGAAAAACCAAACCACCACCAGCACCAAAAACCTTTCAAAATTCTCCCATTCAAGCTTAAATCACTTCTAAATCAAATCCTAATCATTCCCTAACAATAAATTACCATACACCAAGTTTTATAAGTTCTTGATTTTTGATTTTGAGGGTTTTGATCAAATTGGGTATAATTAGTGTTGCAAGAGTTTAAGAGTAAGTGTGTAAACAAGATTTGGAGCATCAAAATCAAGTCTTGATCATTGTTTTTGGGTGTGGGGTGTTCAAACCAAGATCAAACCCAAGAGGGTTTGATTGTGTTGATTTTCTTGATATTGCATTGGGTTTGTAAGTTTTCTACTTAACTTTTTTACATTGATTTAATTATATTTCCGTGCATGTGTTAGATCTTGTATTATGAATCCATGGATTGAGGTGCACGTCGCATTTTAAGGTTCATTATTGAATTGAGATGATTAGTAATGGGGTTAGGTTAGTTTAAGAGCGTTGGCGATGTTCGCAACGCGAGAAATGGAAGTTTTAAAGGAGTTCAAAGATACTCAATAGGAGCAAAAAATTTGAGGTCGTGTTTTGGCGAGTTGAAAATTTTAAAACTGAAATTGGCCTAGGAATAATGATAGAAGACGTTAATACGAACGTTTTGATATAAAATTCGGCCTCTAACTCTTAAAAACAAACATTTGGCGGCCATTTGAAATTCTGAAAAATTATAAAAATCCAATCAGCACGTGCTGAATTTTTAAGTTGCTATAGAATCGAAAAAGGACATTTTCGTCGTTTTCTGTTGATTTTTGGGTCTCTGGTAAAACTAAAAAGTTGTTTAAAATGTCGTTTTACCTTTCCTAAGAGATAACTAAGGCTGAACACGTGTGTTAACGGGTTGAAAATCTTAGGATTAGATACTACATTTTAGTTAGAAAAATAAAGTTTCTGCAGAAACTTGCAGCGATATTTTAGTCATTTTCTGTTGGGTTTCGGGTCTCAGCTAAAGCTAAAAAGTTGTCCAAAACGTCGTTTTACATTAAAATGCTTTAGAGTCCGAGTCTTGAAAACTTAATCTAGCGAGTCGTTTTGGACGGGTCAGACCTAAGAAAATTTATAATAAAAACTCGACATGGCAAAAATTTTAAGATTAATCAATTAGTGTTTTAGCAAATGATTAGGCGTAAAATATATTAACTAAAACTGAATTTGCAACTAATAAGTTAGTTTTTCACTTTTGTTGCGTCTCTCTCTCGCGCTCACTCTAATCTGCTCGCTCTCATCTGGGCGCGCGACTCTCTCTGGGTATTTTCATTAAAATTTCATATTAGTCAGAATGGGTTAAAAATAGAGTTAAATCTTAAGGCGCAACACTTAGTGGGTATAAGTAAGTAAGTTTGGCGCGCACATGGATTCTACAATATAAGAATTACATGTATGTCAAAATATATATATTTATACTTATGCAAAATATGCATCTTCTTTTCCCTTTGTCGGTATTCTTTTCCCTTTGTCGATTTTTCTCGGTCGATACTCCTGTTTACGGCGAGTTTCTCACATTCCCCTTTTTACATGTTTTAAATGTTTTGGGGTGGAAAGCATGATGTGTCGTTGTTATACAATTACTTTTAATCTTTTGATCACATTTGAACTTGAACTTGTTTTGAACGTATGGAACTGGATTTGAACTTGTTGAACTTTAGAAACGTGTTAAACTTTTAACTTTGAACTTGATATGTATGTTGTTTGATGCTTGGAACCCGCCACTACTTTTAACTCATTATCCCCTCATCGGGATTGAGACGTTAGTACTTATGGATAGCGCTATTAGGAGATTAGCCCCTTCTCACTACCTTCACAAGGGTGCATAGTACTAAGTGTTTGTTCCACACAATACAACTAGAACTTGATTGGATGTTTGGGACGGTTAGGCTGAATATGTTTAAGTAGTGCCTCGCATGAACACTATAGCATACATATATGTCAATTTGATTTTGTATTACGTTACTTTATGTAACGGGAAGTGTTTTGAAAACTTGAGTTGTTTTGGATACTTGGCTTGTTTTTGATAACTTGCCATTGAGTTGGCAAACTAATACCGGATATCAATTCTTTTTCTAAAACTATATTTTGTGTACATAATCTTGTGAGCTCACCAACTATTTCGATAGTTGACCCTTTTTATCATGCTTTTCAGGTGACATTCGTAAAGTGGAAACTTAGTGCATTGTAACTGGACATGTTCAAGATGTCTACTTCTTTTCAAGTTATTGTCATTTGTACTTTTTAAACTTGTACATGGAAATGTTGTAATTCAGATAGTTTTTTATCTTAATTCATGTATGGTCTTTTATCTATCATCTTGTGTGATGTTTATTAATATGTTACACCTCGTGTTTCCGCCTTAGTGGGGTGTGACAAATTATTAAGAAATTGATTACCATAGTTGGATGATAGAGAATGACGGGAGGTAGATAGTGTTAGCCTCAGAATATTAAGTCGAACAAGGAAGTTCGGCTACGAATCATGGAAGCTCGGTCTTTACTTAATTATATGTTGTAATAGGCTAGAAAGGGTAAACGGGCTAGTTTATGTAATCTAATCGGTCACGTGTTATGGGCCAAAGCCCAAGTAATCCTGAGCCCGTCCCGTAGAAATAGCTTATGCGTCCTAAATGCTTAAGGTAGTATAAATACCCCTCTCCAAGTGTGGAGAAGGTGTTGGTTCTCATTGTAATTTTCACATAGTAATCAACCATTCTTATTTTCTCTCTACTTTCTCTCTCTTGTTTCTATCTCTAAACTTCTTCCTACTTCCTTCTCCTTTCTTGTTTAATTCGTGCTCCTAGTATGAAGTGTAAGTGATTCTTGGTCCCGACATGAAGTATCATGAGCCTCGGGTAGATAGGTGATGAGTTTTGTGGTTTATTAGCTTATTTCATGCTTATTCCTAAGCCTAAAAGCCCACGGCTAAGATTGGTTTTGGTTTTGGTTTGTGGTTTGAATAAGCTAGTTCTATCTTCTTTACTATCCTTTGTAGCTTATTTAGTTCATGAGCTCATGGGTTAGATAAGCTTTTAGTTGTTTCTTAGCTTATGTGGTTCGACTTATTTATAAGTTCAATATAGAGGTTTGGTTTGGTTTTGCTCATTAAACTCGAAATAGACTTGTACTTCCTTGACAATCAATCTTGTAGCTACTTAGCTTTAAAGTTTTCTTGCTTATTCAAATAGATTAGTAGCTTACTTGGTCTCTTTTTGCTTATTCGATTATCAAATAGCTTATTTTAAGTTTATGACTTTCTTAGTGGCGGTTTGGTGTTAGATTGTTTATTTTCTAGCTACATACAAGCAAAACAACAAAGAGTGTACTCGATTTTGTATGTTAGTTGAAAGTTCACAAGAAAACAAAAACCAAGTACTAGTAGCGGTTTGGTTAAAACCTATAGCAGTTTGATTAAAAACCAAAGCGGTTTGAGTTTTTTTGGTGTAGCGGTTTACTGTTTTAGTAGCCAGCGGTTTACACAGGTTCTCACAGTGGGTTGACTTTATCTTGGCCAATTAGAAACGTTACTATGCCCAAATGTTTACTTCGCAGCGGTTTGGCATAAAATTGACAGCAGTTTAATCATTTTCAGTACCAAATCAAACGTGCCAGCGGTTGAATAATATTTGTAAAGCCAGCGGTTTATCATGTTAGTATAGGCAGCGGTTTGTTCACTAGAGCTTGGCAGCGGTTTACTGAAAAAAAATTGCCAGCGGTTTCTCCATTTTCATTGGCAGCGGTTTGGTCACTTTGGGCCGGCGGTTTGCTAAGTTTAATTTGGCAGCGGTTTGTCTTTTTAATCTTGTGTCCAGTGCTTATTGAAATTAATTGGCAGCGGTTTGATTAGATATTAGTCAGCGGTTTGTCTGAATCTATTGCCAGCGGTTTGCCTATTTTTGACTGTACCAAAATTCATTTTCGATTAAGCATTTTCGATACAAACCCATTTTCGGTGAACATTTTTTAGACAATTTGGACTTGGACTTTAAAAGACAATTAATTTACCATAACAAACCAACAACCTAAATCAACAACAAGGACTTAAAAGACCATTACTTATACTCACACAAACCTTAACAACAAACAATTATACATTCACGGTTTCGTCTTGGTTTTGTAAAATCTCGCGAAAAACTCAATTCTTTTCTCGGTTTAAATCATAGACTTGTAAAATCCTGTGGACGTTAATTGCATTCATTTAAACACAACTTCAATCACAACACATCTACTTAAGATCCTACAATCATTCTCACTTCATAATTTTACAATCATTCATCATGACTACTCCAATCAAAACTTCCACAACCGATAGTCAAATGCATAACAACATCATGGCAGCTGGGTTCAAGGGATCGTCCACCAAGGCTTGCAACGGGAAGATATGCTCAATGGCAATCACATTTCTTAAGATACATCGATACAAGACCAAATGGGGATGCCCTAAGGAAATGCATTCTTCAAGGTCCTTACACTCCTTCTACTGTCATAATTCCAGCTGCACCTGCAACAGATAATACTCCAGCAGTTCCTGAACGAATAGCAGTTGAGACAATCTTGAATATGTCTCCTGAAAACAAAGCTCATTATGAATTAGAAAAGGAAGCAATTCATTTGTTATTGACTGGAATTGGAGATAAAATCTACTCAACTGTTGATGCTTGCAAGACAACTCACGAAATGTGGATAACTATTGAAAGGCTACAACAGGGTGAATCTCTTAACATTCAAGATGTAAAGACTAATTTGTTTTACACAATGATGAATGAAATGATAGGAAACAACTTGACAGTGGCTACGATGCAAGTCAATGTTCAGTTTCTTCAACAACTTCAAACAGAATGGTCAAGGTTTGTGACAATTATCAAGCAACAACACGAATTGGATACAGTCTCATATCACAAGCTCTGTGACGTTCTAAAACAGTATCAAAAGGAAGTTAATGAAATCTGTGCTGAAAGAATAGCCAAGAATGCTAGCCCATTAGCACTTGTTACTGCTGCTCAACAATATCTAGATCCTTATTATGAAGCACCAAAATCTCACAAATCATTTGCACCACCATCAAAACAAGCATCTTCCACCAGATCTAATGCATCTACCAAATTCAAAGGTAAAGAGATAGCCAAACCAATCACTTCTGAAGAAGACAGTGATCCAGAACAAGTTTAGACAGATAAGGATATGCACAAAAAGTTAGCACTCACTGCAAAATACATCAAAAAGATCTATAAACCTACCAACAACAACCTCAGAACTTCTATAAACTCTAGAAACAAGAATGTGGATACTACTCCAAGGTACAAAAATTACAATTAGACTGGACAGTTTAGGAATCAGAGGACAATGACTGTTGTTGGGGCTAGGGAGACTGTAGGCAGTCAGGTAGTGCAGCAGACTAGGATATAGTGTTTCAATTGCAAGGAATTTAGTCATTTTGCTAAGGAATGGTGTATCATTACAAGCATAGCAATCTGTGTTTCATTACACGGATGAAGAGATTGATGAACAAGAATTGAAAGCACATTACAACTTTATGGCAAAGATCCAGGAGGTTCCTACTGCAGACTCAGGAACTGATACTGAGCCATTAGAACAGGTACAATACAATGCTGGATATAATGTGTTTACCAATGAGAGACAGCATTCTGAGCAACCTGAATCCATTAGTAACACATGTGTAGTGGAAAAGGTTGATAGTAATGTCATTCCTGATTCACCGGATATGTTTGATAATGATATTTAGACTGACCAAAATGATGTAGAATGTGATGATGAGCGTGTTGCTCTTGCTAATTTAATTGCAAATTTAAAACTTGATGTTGATGAAAATAAAAAGATTTAAAAGCAATTAAAGAAAGCAAACACATTACTTGCTTATGAATTGAAAGAGTGCAAATCTATTCTTGCGGAAACTAGTAGAACTCTGGGGGAGTATAATAGTATTCGAGATAGTTGTCTAACTGCACATCAAAATAAACAGACTGAGCTTGAGACGTACAAGACCTTAAATGACCGTATAGTTAACTATGACAAACTTGAACATAAGTTAAATGAAACTCTAGGACTATTAGCTCAAAAAGAAATTGACATAAAAGAAGGTTTAAAACTTAAAGCCTATGAAATTTCAATTTGTCAAAGAGAAACACGATGAGTTTGTCAAACAGAGTCTTTTAACAAAGTCACATTACGAAGGTCTTGTCAAAGAGAAACCAAAGGTAATAACGGATTTGAAACTTAAAGA
Organism: Tanacetum coccineum; assembly: GCA_026074375.1. NCBI lineage: Eukaryota > Viridiplantae > Streptophyta > Magnoliopsida > Asterales > Asteraceae > Tanacetum > Tanacetum coccineum. The sequence goes on along the minus strand of BQNB010021100.1, from coordinate 32,974 downwards.
AGAAAAAGACATTGACAAAATAATTTCAATGGAAAAGCAATTAAAGTTTTTGAATGAAATCATTTACAAAAGGAATCAATCAATTCAAACCATTCATATGTTAGCTCCCAAAGGCCCAACATTCAATGGTAGACCAACCTTTGCAAATCCATTGTACCTCAAAAAGGCTCAATCTAAAAAACCATGTTTGTATGAGATCCTATATGACAAATCTGATCCTGCATACAGACTCATCCCCGATAGGGAAGAGACCCTGACTCTTGAAAAAGAGAGTCGATCATAATTGAATAAAGACAAAGCGAGACCTTATGACTACACAAAGCTAAATAGTCTTTATGAAATTTTAAAACCACCGACACAGGAATATCATGAACAGTTGGCACATGCAAATGAAGTAAGAAAGAAAATATGGAGAAAATCTTTTGTGAAATCTAAACCAAAATTTTTCAAAAATGTTGGTTTCTTACCTGTTTCCAAATCAATAAGTAAAAGTAGACAAGCATATAATGTAATGACGAATAACATAAATCATTTTAAAGAACTTGGTGATCAAGCTTGGGAAAAGCATTCTCATGATCATTTTCGTGCACCAACTGCTCATGATAAAGAGATCCTAATTAAGACATGTTTGATGCCTCTTGCCCTAAAGACACAGAATGATAGTTTCATATTTGTTTATGAACTTAAGCAAGAAATGCATGCTGATTTAAAGTACGTTGAATCCCTTGAAAAATAAATTGACGAACTCAAATCTGATAAAGCAGAATTTTTAAACATGTATGATATACTTTTGCAAGAATGTGTGTCTAATAATGTTATGTGTTCTTATTTGCATTCGTTATCTGATTTAGATGCTCACACTAAATTGCAATGCTTATATCTTCATAAAGTGAAAGAATATGAATGTCTTGCACAAAAGCTTTCAAAACAAACTAAAACTGTTAGTAAAGAAGTTTATACTGAGCTGTTATGAAGTTTTGCTAAAATAGAAAAACACTCGATTTCTTTTGAACTTGCTTTACAACAATTTCAAGAACAAATGAAAAATGACACAATTTTCAAAAAAAAAAGCGTCAAATGTATTTCAAAAATAACGTGAATAATATTTCGAAATACAAGATTTGAAAGCTCAACTGCAAGACAAGAACATTGCCATAAGTGAGTTAAAGAAACTCATTGAGAAATGCAAAGGGAAATCTATGGAAACTAAGTTTGATAAACCATCTATTGTTCGACAACCAAATGCTCAAAGCATTCCAAAACCATCAGTTTTAGGAAAACCGACTCCTTTTACAGACTCTCTTGAGAGGAAAAAATTTTCGAAGACAAAGTCGGTTCCTAAAACTCATGTGTCAGAGGGTTTATCAAAACCAGTCACTACATAGATTTTGCCTCAAACAGCAAGGCAAGTTGTAAGAAACACAAATGTGATTAAACCAGGCATGTATTGAATTGACACTAGGACAACACAAACTAGAGCACCACAGTTGTCTCATACTTATAGGAATACTAACCCTCGCGTGTCTACCTCTATAGGAGTAATTCACAGGACTAATGTTAGCAGACCACAACTTAAGAGCACTTAAATGATAGATAAGGTCGTGCCAAACACTAGTCAAATGAAGTTTAAGAAGACTGAAGTAGAAGACCACCATAGGATTTCTAGTATTTCTAATAAAACAAAGTCTGTAACTGTGTGTAATGACAATTTAAAATCTAGAACTTTGAATGTTAATTCTATTTGTGCAACTTGTGGAAAATGTGTGTTTAATTCGAATCATGATGCTTGTGTTTCTAAATTCTTGAATGACGTGAATGCTAGAACTAAGAATCACAAAGTAGTGCCTATTAGTACTAGAAAAGCCAAAAGTCAAGCGAACAAATCTATTGCAACACCCCCAAAGAAAACAGTTGCATCAGAATCCACTATCCAGAATTCCAAGAGTTACTATATGATGTTGTATGAGAAAACTAGTAAGACATGGAAATGATAGATAGAACAACAATGCCCATCAGGATATAAATAGGTTCCTAAGACAAAGATGAAGTGGGTGCCTAAAGTTAGGAATGCAAATGTGAAAAAGATAGTTAGTTTTGCTATAGATAATGCATCTAGAATAACTAATGTCTTGAAACTCATAAATACTTTAGGATCCAATTTTTCAAGTATTCTATAGTCCTCTAATTCTCTTGCAGATTGTTCAACTCATCCTATTCATTGTTGACTCTAGATGCACAAAGCACATGACGGGCAATCTAAAGCTGTTGTGCAATTTTGTTGAGAAATATCTGGGTACCGTTCGTTTAGGAAATGATCAATTTGCTCCAATTATTGGTTATGGAGATTTGGTTCAAGGAAATATCACGATCAACAGGGTTAATTACGTTGAAGGCCTCAATCACCATCTCTTCTCGATTGGTAAATTTTGTGATGCGGATTTGGAGGTTGCTTTCCGGAAATCTACTTGTTTTGTTAGAGATATTCAAGGAAACGATCTACTCACCGGTAATCGTGGATCTGATCTCTATACAATTTCTCTTTAAGAAACTACTTCATCAACTCCAATCAGTTTCATGTCTAAAGCCTCACCAACTCAAGCATGGTTATGGCATCGAAGACTTTCTAATCTTAACTTAGACTACATCAACTTGCTTTCAAAGAAGGATGTCGTGATTGGTTTACCAAAACTGAAATATGTAAAGGATCAACTATGTTCCTCTTGTGAAGTGAGTAAAGCAAAAAGAAATTCATTCTAGACAAAGGCTGTTCCAAGTTCATCAGGACGGCTAAATTTACTCCATACGGACTTATGTGGTCCAATGCAGGTTGCTAGCATAAATGGGAAGAAATATATTTTGGTAATTGTAGACGACTACTCCATATATACTTGGACTCTATTTCTAAGATCCAAGGATGAAACACCAGAAGTTCTAAAAGATTTCCTCACAATGATTCAACGAAATCTTCAAGCCCTAGTAATTTCTGTTCGAACTGACAGAGGCACAGAGTTCTTAAACAAGGCATTCCATGCATTCTTCAAAGAAGACGTAATTAAGCATCAAACTTCTACTCCTCGAACACCTGAACAGAACGGTGTTGTTGAAAGACGAAATCGTACTCTGGTTGAGGCTGCTCGAACGATGCTTTCAACTTCTAAACTTCCTTTGTTCTTTTAGGCTAAAGCAATTGCAACCGCATGATATACTCAAAACAGATCTACCATCATCCTGACACATGAGAAAATAGCATATCATATCATCAATGACAGGAAACCTTCAATTAAATACCTTCACATCTTTGGTTGCACTTGTTATCTAACCAGAGATGGTGAAAATCTAGACAAGATGAAAGAAAAAGGGGATTCGTGCATTCTGGTGGGATACTCTACTCAGTCTAAGGGATATCATGTTTACAATAAGAACTAGATTGATAGTTAAATCCATACATCTTAGATTTGATGAGATCATAGAGATGTCTAAGACGTCTCTTGATAATTATACTTCAGGCCTCGTTCCCCAACGACACAAGGCGTCAGATTATGACAACTCTGACCCCGTCCCCCAACTATAACATGTTTCTCCTTCAGCAGATACAATAGCTCTGTCACTACAAGAGTTGGATCTTCTTTTTGGTCCTCTGTATGATGAATTTTTCAATGCAGGTACTTCAAGTATCAACAAGTCTTCTTCTCCCATCGATAATTCTAAACAATAAGACACACCACCTACAACGAATAATCCATTTTCAACAGAACCAACAACTCCAACTACAAATGTTCATGCTGAGGAAAACAATGATAATCAAGCAGAAGATACACAGGTTCAACAAAATGAATTTATCAATCCTTTCTGTACACCGGTATGAGAAATTGCTGAGTCTTCCTCACACAATATTGATAATTCAAATATGCATACCTTCTATCAACCACACGATTCTGAATACCGATGGAAAAAAGATCACCCGTTATCTCAAGTTCGTGGAAATCCATCCAATCCAGTGCAAACAAGATGACCACTTACCACAGATCCTGAAATATGTATGTTCACGCTCACCGTGAGTACTGCTGAACCGAAAAACATTAAGGAGGCAATGGCTGCTTCTGCATGGATAAAGGCAATGCATGAAGAGCTTCATCAGTTTGACATGCTACAAGTCTGGGAACTCGTTGACAAACCCTTTGGCAAGACCGTAATCAAGCTAAAGTGGTTATGGAAGAACAAAAAGGATGAAGACCAAACTGTAATTCACAATAAGGCACGACTTGTAGCTAAGGGATATGCTCAAGAAGAGGGTATTGATTTCAAAGAATCATTTGCTCTTATTGCTCGCTTGGAAGTTGTTCGGATTTTCGTCGCATACGCTGCACACAAGTCTTTTCTAATTTACCAGATGGATGTGAAAACGGCATTTCTTAATGGTCCACTGAAGGAGGAGTTTTATGTTGCACAACCTGACGGGTTCGTTGATCTTGATCAGCCAGAAAAAGTTTACCATCTAAGGAGAACTCTATATGGATTGAAGCAAGCTTCGAGAGCCTGGTATGATGAACTCTCAAATTTCCTGATGTCCAAAGGTTTTACTAAAGGTACCATTTACCCTACTCTATTCATGATAAGATACGGGGAGGACATTCTACTTATTCAAATTTAAGTCGATGACATTATTTTCGGGTCTACAAACCCTAAATTTTCTAAACGATTTGAAAAATAAATGCACATTAGATTTGAGATGTCCTTAATAGGGGAAATGAAATTCTTTTTATGACTTCAAATCCACTAATCCCCACAAGGTATCTTTATCAATCAGGCCAAGTACGCTTTAGAGATACTTATAAAACATGGTATGGAAAAAGGACAATCATCAACTCCAATTTGTTTCATGGCTAAAGCCTCACCAACTTAAGCATGGTTATGGCATCGAAGATTTTCTCATCTTAACTTCGACTACGTCAACTTACTTTCAAAGAAGGATGTCGTGATTGGTTTACCAAAACTAAAATATGTTAAGGATTAACTATGTTCCTCTTGTAAAATGAGTAAAGCAAAAAGAAGTTCATTCAAGACAAAGGTTGTTCCAAGTTCAAAAGGATGGTTAAATTTGCTTCATATGGACTTGTGTGGTCCAATGCGGGTTGCTAGCATAAATGGGAAGAAATATATTCTGGTAATTGTAGACGACTACTCCAGATATACTTGGACTCTATTTCTAAGATCCAAGGATGAAACACCAGAAGTTCTAAAAGATTTCCTCACAATGATTCAACGAAATCTTCAAGCCCTAGTAATTTCTGTTCGAACTGACAGAGGCACAAAGTTCTTAAACAAGACACTCCATGCATTCTTCAAAGAAGAAGGAATTGAGCATCAAACTTATATTGCCTAAATACCTGAACAAAAAGGCGTTTACAAAAGACGAAACCGTACTCTCGTTGAGGCTGCTCGCACGATGCTCTTGGCTTCTAAACTTCCTTTGTTCTTTTGGGCTGAAGTAATTGCAACCTCATGCTATACTCAAAACAGATCTATCATCATCCCGACACATGAGAAAACGGCATATCACATCATCAATGACAGGAAACCTTCAATTAAACACCTTCACATTTTTTGTTGCACTTGTTACCTAACCAGAGATGGTGAAAATCTGGATAAGATGAAAGAAAAAGGGGATCCATGCATTCTGGTGGGATACTCCACTCAGTCTAAGGGATATCGTGTTTACAACAAGAGAACCCGATTGATAGTTGAATCCATACATCTTAGATTTGATGAAATCAAAGAGATGTCTGAGACATCTGTTGCTAATAACACTTCAGGCCTCGTTCCCCAATGATAAAAGGTATCAGATTATGACAACTCTAGCCCTGCTCCCCAACTACAAAATTTTTCTCCTTCAGCGGATACAACAGTTCCGTCACAATAAGAGTTGGATCTTCTTTTCGGTCCTTTATACGATGAATTTTCAATGCAGTACTTGCAGTTGTCAACAATTCTTCTTCTCCCATCGACAATTCTAAACAACAAGACACACCACCTACAACGAATATTCAATCTTCAACAGAACCAACAACTCCAACAAATGTTAATGATGAGGAAAACATCGATAATCAAGAAGATGAATTTATCAATCCTTTCTGTAATGTGTATGTTCGTGCTCACTGGTACAAGAAATTGCTGAGTCTTCCTCACGCAATATTAATAATTCAAATATGCATACCTTCTATCAACCACACAATTCCGAATACCGATAAACGAAAGATCACCCGCTAGAACAAGTTCGTGTTAATCCATCCAAGTCAGTGCAAACAAGATGACAACTCGCAACAGATCCTGAAATGTGTAATGTTCGTGCCTCACCGTTAGTCTGCTAACAAAAAACATAAGGAGGTAATGGCTGATTCTGCATGGATAGAGGCAATGTAGGAAGAGCTTCATCAGTTCGATAGACTACAAGTCTGGAAACTCGTCGACAAACCTTTATGCAAGACTGTTATAAAGATAAAGTGGTTATGGAAGAACAAAAAGGATAAAGATCAAACTGTCATTCGCAACAAGGCATGACTTGTAGCTAAGGGATATGCTTAGGAAGAGGGTATCGATTTCGAGGAATCATTTGCTCTAGTTGCTCGCTTGGAAGCTGTTCGGATTTTCGTCGCCTATGTTGCACACAAGTCTTTTCTAATTTATCAGATGGACATAAAAACGGCATTTCTCAATGGTCCACTGAAGGAGGAGATTTATGTTGCACAACCAGATAGGTTCGTTGATCTAGATCATCCCGGAAAAGTTTATCGTCTACGGAAAGCTCTATATGGATTGAAACAAGCTCCAAGAGCCTGGAATGATGAACTCTCAAATTTCCTGATGTCAAAAGTTTTTACTAAAGGTACCATTGACCCTACTCTATTCACGATAAGATACGGGGAGGACATTCTACTTGTGCAAATTTACTTCGATGACATTATTTTTGGGTCTACAAACCTTAAATTTTCTAAACGATTTGAAAAATTAATGCATAGCAGATTTGAGATGTCCTTAATAGGGGAAATAAAATTCTTTTTAAGACTTTAGATCCACCAATCCCCAAGAGGTATCTTTATTAATCAGGCCAAGTACGCTTTAGAAATACTTAATAAACATGGTATGGAAAAATGTGATATCGTTGATACACCAACGGCTACAAAACCTAAACTGGATGCATACTTGAGTGGAAAACTCGTAGACCAAACTGACTACCGTAGTAAAATCGGGTCACTCATGTATCTGACATCTAGTAGACCAGATATAGTGTAAGCAATATGTTATTGTGCAAGGTATCAAGCAATACCGACTGAAAAACACCTCAAAGAGGTTAAAGGGATCTTTCGATACTTGAGGGGTACCATTAACATGGGACTCTGGTATCCGAATGATTCTGGCTTTGAAATAACAGCTTTTTCAGATGTCAACCATGCCGGATGTATTGATACTCGCAAAAGCACTTATGGAGGAATACAGTTCCTAGGTGATAAGTTAGTCAGCTGGATGTCAAAGAATCAGGACTGCACTGTAATGTCATCAGCAGAAGCCAAGTATGTGGTGTTATCTGCAAGTTGTACTCAAGTAATGTGGATGAGAACACAGCTTAAAGATTATGGCTTCAACTACAACAAAATACCATTGTATTGCGACTCTTAGTCAGCCATAGCAATCTCATGCAACCGCGTGCAGCACTCCCATACCAAGCACATCCATACTCGATATCATTTCATCAAGGAACATGTTAAAAACGATATAATTGAATTGTATTTTGTCATAACTAAATACCAATTAGCTGATATGTTTGCTAAAGCCTTACTCGAAGATAGCTTTTAGTATCTTGTCAGATGAATTGGTATGAGATGTTTGACTCCAGCAGAACAAGAGGTTCTGGCAAATGAATATGCTTGATATTTCATCAAACATCGACTTGTAAATATTTTTTAGAAAAAACAAATACAAAAATATAACACCTATAAAAACAAATACAAATATATAAAATTTCAAAAAGAAAATACAAAATCCGAAAAATCAAAAAATTTCCAAAAAGAATCTTCTCGACATGTCTCTTGGAATCGATAACATTTACGTACTTAGAAATGTCGTAAATGAAATTTGAGCAAGAGTTCAAATGCTTTCAAAACATGTCATTTCTATTTTTATTTATGACTTGTAATCGCTCTCAGATTGCAACTCGGACCCGAACGACAAAGGAGAGTGTACGTTTCAGTGCACTTATCCTTAGCGTTAGAAAAGAAGTCTTCTAACATGATGTTTTTCAAAATGTTGAACATAATTTTTCAAGAATTTCTCAATGACAATTCAAAATCTTTCAAAATTATGTGTTCAACACTCTATCCCTCATAAAGTTTTACAAGACAATTCTTCTACATTTGGTGTTATTTTCAAAATGAGTCAATGTTTGAGGGGGAGTTTTTCGAAAAACAATATGTTGGGATTTAAAGACTTCAAGATGATTCTTAGAGTTAATACTACTCAGGTATACTTTGTACTGTTGGTGATACTAATGAAAATTATGCTAAGTAGTTAGTACTGGTAGTATAAAGTTACTACTACTAGTTACTACTATTAGTATATATTAGTACTGTTAGTACAAAACTTAGTACTGCTAGTATATGTCAGTACTGCTAGAGTAAAGTTACAACTGCTAGCATAAAGTTAGTACTGCTAGTGTAATTTAGTACTGTTGATGAAGAATGAAGAAAATATTCTAAGTACTTACTATTGCTTGTGCTCTGTTAGTGCTGTTGGTTTAAAAGTTAATGCTGCTGGCTTAAACTGCTGAAAGATTACAACTGCTTGGAAAAGTTTCTACTGTCAGATGGATAAAGACAAGAGAAAGGATTGGAGAACAAGAATACTTACGAAGATAAGTATTGAGTTATTTTTGTAAAAGATATGTATAAGTTATTTGTTTAAAAGATCATGATAACTTAGGAAAGTATTGTAAGCCTTGTATGACTCCTTGGTGTAGAAAAGGAGGTCCTAGGGTATAGAATTCAATGTACCAAAATGAGTCATTGTCATAGCTTCAAGGTTGTAAACCCTAACACTGTCAAAGAGTGTTCGTATTATTATATTGAAGCTTATTATTTTGGTTGTATTTCTGTGTCTCATACACACATTACTATTATTCTTCTTAGTGGTATAAACTAGATTCCGCATAGTTTATATCATACCTCAAAGTTTCAGTCTTAATACCTTTGGATTTATCCAAGGATACTAAACCTTACATATAACAACCCGTAATCTTCATTAATGTAATTATCCATCTATTAAATTTAGAAGCCACCTATAATATCCATCAGTTATATATATACCCACCTTTTACAGAAATTTTGGCTTTAACTTATTACAACGTACCTAGCATCCATCTAAGTAAAAAAACGAGCTTACGGAACCATACCAAGCCAACTAAATCTAATGTTATAATCATTAAACATCTAATATGGCATCTATATCATAATATCATTTTACAAGTAACATTTGCCATACTAACGTACCATTACAACGTTATTCAATGACAAGCTTTAAACGTTAAACGTTTATATCAAAACCCTAATTATATGTAATGTATACATATAAGATAAATGTGCAAGCCTTCAAGCATGTGTACAAGTGTACAATGCACAACATTTGAATATCTTTTCCCTCCTAAATCAAGTTACAACTTTCTAAAGCCTAATGTACAAGTCAATAATGCAAGAAAACCAAACTAGGTCATTTTACCTCCTAAATCACTTTAGTTTCTTACTACCACTTTAGCACAAGGTACAAACACTTAATGCATGACTCCTAAACCCTAAACCTAAACCCTAAGTCATCTTAAAACCCTAATCTAAAATCCTAAACCCTAAACGAAACCTTAAAACCCTAATTTCACTTTAAACCTAAAACTAAACCCTAAACCTTAAACCTTAATCCTAAACTCTAATATTAATCCTAAATCCAAATTACGCTAATCCTAAAACCCTAATACATGTTTTAAAGACCAAAAACCCTAACCTGAAAGCCTAAACCACCCGTCACCCTTTTTCTTTCATTTTTGACCCATTTACACCTAAGCTAGGAACCTAGCACTTCAAGCACCTCTCTGACCTCACCACCATGTAACCAAACAAGCAACCAAGCACCTCCATCACCACCCTTGGCCACCAAGATTTTCTTGTCACCTCCTTGTCACCCATTTGTAACCGAACCCCCTCAGCATCCTTCCACCTTGCATTATGTCACACCTCGCCAAGGCCGAAACACGAGGCGTAAACAAGAATGAATATCATCACAACACATGGTGTCTATATAGAGAATACTAAAATGAAAACTAAAGTAAAGCAAAGACAAAAAAGTGTCATAACAATACCCAAAACCTAATGGTGTCTTTATTAATGAGAAAGAGGTCCCGTCAATAAATGACATGCAAAAACATAATCCAAACAATTCATGCAAACGCATTTATTCAAACAGAAAGCATAATTAAACTCCAAGCATCCGACGGTCTCTTCTAATCACTTCGCTCTATCTTAGCACCATTAAGCTCACCTAAAAATGATGCTTAAAACGTCAACATAAAGTTGAGCAAGAATCATAGGTTTACGACATACAATAATATCCAAAAACTTTCAATTAGCTGCTGCAATTACCAAAACAATTCATGACAACAAATAACAACAACGGGACGGAAAGTGCCCACGATCCACAAGCATACCAAATCCATATGTGTGCTACATGGCCTCATATTAGCTCACGCAGTCTTACCACCGTTAAACCTCATTTTGCATATTGGGATCCACAATACCAAACATATCATACACTGGGTAGGCATACCCATCCGATCCCATATCACAACACTGAGTAGGGGTACTCATCCGATCCAATAAACATAACTACAACAAGCTTAAAAATATTTTAACACGACAACAAGCATCATTCTCACCCCAAAATAACATGAGAAAAAGGGGCTATGAAACTCACCTTTGCTTAGCTTTCCAAAAGATTCCAACAAAAAGCTTCACAAACAACTAGCACAAATCTAAACAACAAAATAACTCGTGTTACACGCTACTAAGCCAAAAGCTTAATGCACATGTAACAATCATATGATGGATGTCTAAGGTGTTATCTACCATAGTCATATACTTGTTTTAAACATTTACCAACTCTTACATAAGCCATTTAGACTTCAACACTACACTTTGAATTTTTTGGTTTTTAAGCAGAATTTTACACTCTGTTACGCGTCCTAAACGCACCACTTAAACACTCCCATAATTCAAACCAAAATTCATCATGCTACTTACATGTATTATGAACCTCTCCTAGCTCTCCCAAAGTCATTACCCTTTTACAAATAGCCCTTAAAGAAATATCCGTTATCCAAAGTGTTCTAAAACGACCAGAAATCCAATCTTTCAAAAGTATGACATTGGTTAACCAACTTAGACCTCACTATGACCTTAGAAAAAAATCAGGGGACTCACACAACATATGAACTAACTTCCAAGTGATTTAGAGCTTCTAACTCATTGTCTAAGTATTTGTAGAAAAATCAAAACTGAAATTCATCACTGATTTTGTAACGACCATTTGACCCACTTCCCGACCATAAAAACTCATGAGACCAACTTTTCTGGAAAGTAGACTCTCTGAGGTTATCTCCAGTATATTGTAAATTATTTATTTGATCTTTTATGACCGAGTTATGACCTCTACAAGTCTAACTAAAATTCTACAGTGAATTAAAATGACTTTTCCCAAAGATTAAACCCTAACCTACGATCCTAATCATGTAAGAAATCAAACATGATTTATACATCATAAACTTCCAGAAACTTAAGAACCCTAATTTTATAAACCCTAATTTATAACCCTAATCCATCACATTTAGATTACTAGAATTGAAAATTTATAATTAGAATTGAACATAAATTAGAAAATTTACCTTAGCAAAGAACCCTAATTTTTTTCCTCTTTTTCTTCTCTTGAAACCGGTCGAACAATATGGGGGAGGGGGTTTAGGTTTTATTTTTTGTATTTATAGGCCACAAGGAAATCCATAGATAAACCTAATTACAATGTGAGTTCAACTAAAACTCTTTTTTTTCTTTCTTTTCTAATTTTTGTATTTACTATTCATGCCTAAAAAAATATTTTTTTTATTAATTAAGTACCTTCAATACCTTAAGTTTTATAAAAACCTAAGCTAATTTGGTAAACCATTTTCTTTGAAATTTACTTTCTAAAAATAACTTTTTATTTCCAAATTCACTTTCTATATATGGAAAGTTTACCAAAAACTCTCTTATTTTAACAAATCATTTATTTCACAAATGACACACTTCTCATTTTAATTCATCACCTAGGCATTTACATATTAACCAAAACAATTTTCTCAAAATACCCAATCAATTCCATTATCAGTATAAGTGATTAAAATAAAATTTCTCCATCAAATAACTCATTTCTCTTAACTTAACCTCCAAAACCTAAACTTATCTTCAATTACTCACACAAAAATACACATACGTAATAATACTTACACATTTAACACAGAAATGCTCAAATCTCGATAATCATTTCCTTGTCACTCAAAAGTGAACGAAATTAACTCAACCAACTTTATCACCATTCCAATCTTATTGAGATGATCACACTCAATAGTTTGATTACCAATACCTCATAACACATATAAACACACATAAACACATCAAATCACATAAACCATACATTACAACATGCACCTAAGTCAACACTAACGGTTTGACTAACCTGCTCAAGTCATGGTTGTCACAGTATCCCCTCCTTTAGGAAATCTCGTCCCGAGATTTAACTAGAAGGTTCAACTTTATCATTACCAAACAATTAATTGAGGATACTTATCTTTCAAGTAGTCCTCCTATACCCATGTTAACTCAAAGTTACACTTTGAATTCTAACTATTTACAACCATAACATTCCCATTACGCTTTAACTCCCTTGACCTCATTTGATCCTTGCGTTCCCAAGTAAGCTCAGGACCACGCTTCGAATCCCAACAAACTTTTACTAATGCTATCATACTATACTTTTACTCATGATCTCTCGGTCCACAACATCAACGGTTCCTTGACAAAACAAAGAGTCTTGTCAACCTTAATCTTATCCACTTCTATAATCTGAATCCAACTGCTAGTGACTTTGCTTACCCCCACAAGGGTGAAATTAGCAACACAACAACCCCAAACGAAAAGAAAACACCAAATCCACATGAGCCTCGCCCGTCCTCGAGGAAATTCCTTAGAAACCTTAAGTTGTGTAACAACATGTTTTATATCTTAACCACGCAACTTTTCAAACAAGAACTGTCTTGTAATTAAGATATAAGATGTTACAAAGCTCAATGTATCTAAAGAATCCACGCAAATTCAGGTTTACCCAAACTTTTAGCACCTCCCAACCAATTTTCCGATACTCAGCTCATAACACGGAATTCTCAACCAAACTATAGGCCCAATCCATCCAAGGATCTCAAATGGTCCTACATAACTCGGTTCTAACTTGTCTATTTTTCCCAAACGTACTACACCTCACCAAGGTGAGACCTTCAACCACCCATAACCTACCAGCATTAATTCAAAAGTTTCTCACTACTACCAAGGTAACTATTTCGATAATTTGGCTGCCTCAAGCCTTTCTTGTATTACCGCTATCTTGTTGGTTGTTTCATGCACCAAATTCGATCCATTCAACTTACTCTCTCCAGTTAAGGCCCATAAAACGGTAACCTACATTCCTTTCCATACAATGTTTCAAATGAAGCACATCCATACTCGAATGATAATCTCCACTTTAGGAAAAACTCATCTTACGAAAATGAGTATTCCAATTACCTCCAAAATCTACCATACTTGTCCTAAGCATAGCTAGGAATGGGGTGACTTAGTCAGTCCATTGACAACACCCAATCGCATCGTATCCACTACTCAAACTTGGTAACTTAGCAATAACATCCTTAGTTATTTTTTCCCACTTCTACTCGAGTAACTCAGGTTGTAGCAACAATCCTGAAGACCCTTGATACTCAACTTCCACTTCCGAATACGCTAAATACTTACTACCGCAACTAGCTATATCTTCTTCATACTCAGCCATTGATTAGTTAACCTAAAATCACACAACACCGTATCCGCTCCAGGATGGATAGAATACTTTGCCGTATACGCCTCTTCAATAGCCAAGGTCCTTACATCTCTTCAAATGGAGGTCCAACCCTTGTCTAACCAATATGAACCACTCTCCATCTTTTCACACTCGTTGATCCAAGCCACGCAACATCTTATGTTGACGCGTTCTTTGCTTTGGGCATCTTATCTTATACCACCAACATCCTTTTCAAACCTAGATCGGATCATCGTACATCTATCTCGAACTCATTCTTGGCTTCACTCCTTCTTCCTACTCCACGGTACAACATCTACATTTGCCTTTCCCAGATGGTACTTGGCCTCAATATCAAACTCACTAAATAACATCCATCCATCATCTTTTCCTCATGTTCAATCCTTCCGATTGAAAGTGTGCTGGAGACATTCATGATCCGTATAGATTACTCTCCATGTCTCGTTCACTTAATGCCTCTAGCATTATAAGGCAAAACCTACCACGTTAGTCATGCAATCCTTCTTAAGAACCTTCTGTTGTCGTGACGTACAAGCAATCACCTTCTTCCTTTTTCCAAGCATGCTTCTAAATCCTTACTTCGCGCGTCATAATATACTACGAAATCGTCTGCTCCTTCCGGTAATGCCAAAATCGGCTCATTACTTATTTGATCCCTTCCACATCTAGCTAGCTTTCTCTTTGCTCCGCTTCTACGTTGTTGGAAAACTTCACGTACATCTTCTCTTCCTTCAGTGACTCCACGATCATCTTCACGTACGACTCGTACTCCTCCTTAGACTTCGAGTTGGTTTAAAATATCATTTGTATAAATACGTTAACTGGCTTGTCTATATACGGCCATGCACACCCGGCTCATTAACTTCATGAAAACCGTTGGTGCATTAGTTAACCCAAAAGGGATAGCCGTAACTTCAACGTGTCCATTACGCATCCTAAAAACAGTCTTAGCTACGTCATCCTCGTGCACCCTCTATTGGTGACATCACATACGAATTTTCAATCTCACTCTTCTCAAGATAATCTATGCACATTTCAAACTACCCACCTTACTTCCTACCAAGCAATACAGACGCTTCCCACAACAAGTTACCATTCGAACCAACCCTCTCCTTGCAACTCCTGAAATCATTTCACACCTCTTGCCTTTCTAAAGACATTGAACGACACGAGCCTTCGCAAATTGGCATCGCTCCTTGTACAATTCCCATACAAATCCCTTCTACGACAGGGTAAAACCTACTAATTCCTTAGGAACTCTTTAGAAGGCTCACACACTACAAAGTATCACATAAGCTCAACTCATCTTCTAGTACTCCTAAGAGACATCGTATCCTCTTTGGTTCGTTTTCCCATGAACCTGATGCACTCTCCAAATTACCATGGCATTTTTAAACTACCTTCTCGTGCATACCATCTCAGCCTTATGTCTCAACAACCAATTCTCTCCTACGATTACATCAACACTCTCATAACTAAGAGGTACTAAATCAAAAGTAAAACGAGAACTCTCTAATTCCAACTTGGGATTTCGAATAATTCCATTCGCTTTGCTACCATTAATCACACCACCCAAAAGATACGTTCTAACATCAACTCTAGCACCACTCATGAGGAAATTTCAAACTGTCCACATGCCCAATTGTTATGGACCCAAAATTACACGATTCCAAAAGAAAAAAAATCAACCGAATGTAAACGTCAACAACAAGAACGAACCTCCGACCTAACAAACGCATCAACGATTGCTAGAAACACCCCCAACGAATAATATCACGTACCACGACCCATTAATTAAAAGATTAAGAACCTTTATTTCAAAACCGATTTTTACCCAAGGAAACTTTCCCTTATAACCTTTTACCAATCATTTTAAAACAATAGAATCACTTTAGTTAATAATGCAAATAATTTTAAGTGTAAAAATAAATTTAAATAAAATTTTCATAAACCGATTTAATTATGGTTTTCATAAAAGAAATCAAAAGATGATTTTGAAAGAAAAAAAATGTGTTGCATGTTATTTATATAATTTATTTTTAAAAGAAGTTTTTAACACCTAAACAATATGGTATCAACTACAACAAACTTACTTTCAAATGGAATTTATGACTCACAATAAAAAAACATCATGATAGCAAAATAGACTCCAAAATACCTTAAGAATTCCAATACCAAAATATTAATTTACTTGAAAACGAACATGACAAGAACTCTTGCAAACCAAACAAACCATAAGGACTCATCCATACCAACGGTCTTAGAACCAAACCAAAAAGTATCGTCACCTTTAGACAAAGGAAAACAATCAAAACGCCGAACGGAGAACATAGAACACCAGTTCTATGATAACACCCTAGAATACCAACACGAGCGTTGGATATCTCAACGAACAACGAGCTAACGAACCAACTTAAGAATCGCGACGACAATACCAACAGGTATCCGATGTATCCGCAAACGATAGATGAAAGGGAACCTTACCATCTACGCAACCCAACCTAATATAATCACCCGATCGGTTAAGAGAGGAATTCTCTAACCACACAACCATCCTCACAGGATCTCACATCTACACTACCATCTACACAACTATCCAGACTTACATCCTTACATAATACATACAAGCAACAATGATCAATGCAATCAAAGTCACAAGTCCACGTGTGTGTTGCCTTTATAATTATGTTCGCGACCATAATTATAATTGCACCTTTTTCACACGTGTACTTACTTCCAAGACCACACATCTCAATGATAACACACATCTACCATATAGCACTTAATAATAATCCAAATATAACTCAAACATGATAATCCATCTAACGAACCATAAAATCCCAATCGACCAAACGAAAACAGAAGTCACATCGTGACCCAAAATATAAAAGCAATCCTTGATTATAGCAACACATCGAGGTAGAAAACGAAATAAACTTATGTTGGGCCTCGCTTGGGTTTGACTTTTCTCTCTCAAAAGTCACCCAACTCCGCGGGTCCAGTGAGGTAAACAATCTCCCAACGATATCTCCTAGGGGTAGGGGAAGACATGACTAAAACAATAACAAAGGGGTATATACTATTAGATCCCCATAATGAAAAAGTATATATTTCATATTATATAGTAGTAATTCAAAATAGAAAGAATTTCAAAGCTTTTAGGTAGCGGGAACATACGGTATATACGTACACAAACACTTATGCCCTAAAATGCAACTATATGAGGGACCCTTAAGCTATAGTCTAGGCTCAACCACCTAGTTCTCTATAACCAAAGGCTCTGATACCAATCTGTCACACCCCGCCAAGGCGGAAACGCGAGGCGTAAACAAGAATGGATATCATCACAACACATGGTGTCTATATAGAGAATACTAAAATGAAAACTAAAGTAAAGCAAAGACACAAAGTGTCATAACAATACCCAAAACATAATGGTGTCTTTATTAATGAGAAAGAGTCTCGTTAATAAATGACATGCAAAACATAATCCAAACAATTCATGCAAACGCAATTATTCAAACAGAAAGCATAAATAATTCCAAGCATCCTACGGTCTCTTCTAGCCACTTCGCTCTATCTTAGCACCATTAAGCTCACCTGAAAATGATGCTTAAAACGTCAACACAACGGTTGGTGAGAGTCATAGGTTTAAGACTCACATTATAAACCTTTTAAACCAATTACTGTAATTATCAAAACAATATAGGACAATTATGCAACCAGTCACAAACATGGGAACGGAACGTGTCCCCCGATCCAACAAATATCAACCATTGAGTAGGAACGTTACCCCCGATCCAATATGTCACTTACATACCTAAAAGTCTACCAGCTGAAGCTTATAATTAGGCATGGACCACAAATAGGTAGGAACGTTACCCCCGATCCAATGGGTAGGCGTACCCCCAACAACACACCGTAATAAGACGATCACATGCTTACTACTTAAACAAATCCATAAAAGCCATGAACGTGACACGCTCCCCCAAGCACAACAATTCATACCTTAAAAGCAAGTAGCACATAACATACAATAGTCACGTATAGCCCATGCATAATTTAAATCACATTATCACAGTAACTAAAACATTTCAAAACATCTTTGCATCATTTTCACCCCAAGAAAACATAAGAAAAAGGGGCTATGAAACTCACCTGATGCTTAGCTTCCCAAAAGAATCCAACAAAAGCTTCACAAACACTTCACGGATAATCTAAACAATTAAGCACCCAAGTAGGCTACATCAAATAGGCATTCAACCCAATATGATGAACCTCAACTATAATTGATATCAAAGCTTCTACCATAGTTCTATACTTGATTTAACCCTTTTCCAACTCTTACATATGTCATTTACACTTCAATACTACACTTTAAATTTTTCTGGTTTTGAGTCAAAATTATATAACTCACTTAGCGTCTAAACTACCCACTTAAACACCTCAATAATTCAAACCAAAATTCATCATGCCACTTATATGTTTTATGAACCTCTATTAGCTCTCCCAAAGCCATTACCATTTTACAAATACCCTTTAGAAATTCATTAATCCAAAGTGCCCAGAATTCGTCCAGAATCTGACCTCCTAAACGTATGACGTTAGATAACCAATTTAGACCTCATTACATGCCATAGCAAAAAATTCAATAGGTCACAACACACTAAATTTGAACTAATTCCACGTGATTTTAGAGCCCACTAACTAGATGTCTAAGTATTTTTTAAAGAAACAAAACCACAACTGAAATTCACTGTTTTTACACACAGATTTTGTTAACGACCTTTTGACTCACTTCCCGACCATAAAAACTCACAAGGCCGACTTTTCAGGAAAGTAGACCCTCTGAGGTTATCTCTAGTATGTTGTAAATTATTTATTTGATCTTTTATGATTGAGTTATGCTAGTTACAAAACTGCCTAAAATTCTGTAGTGAATTAAACAACTCATTCGGGCGATCTAGACCTAAATACACGATCAAATCTTGCAACCAATTAAACTAATGATCAAACAATTATTATAACATCATAAACTTCTAGAAAAATCAAAGCCCTAATTTACAACCCTAATTTTATAACCCCAATCCATCAAGTTTAAATTACATTCATTGAAAATTAATAACTAGAATTAAACAATGATTAGAACATATCTTAAAAGAAAACCCTAAATTTTTTCTCTCTCTTCTCTTTGGTTTGACCGGTTTTACAAGGGGGAAGGGTTTGGGATTTTGTTTTGTATTTATAGGCTACATATAATGTACTAGATAATCCCTAATTAGTATTAGATATCAATTAGGATTCCTTTTTTATTTTTTTTCTTTTTCCCTTTAATTTTTGTATTTACTATTCATGCCTAAAAAATATTTTTTTTTATTTTTTTTATTAATTAATTACCTCCAATACCTTAAATTTTATAAAAAAAAACCTAAGCTAATTTGGTAAACCATTTTGCTTGAAAACTACTTTCTAAAAATAGCTTTTCATTTCTAAATTCACTTTCCAAAAATAGAAAGTCTTCCAAAAACTCTCATATTTTAACAAACTCATTTCTTTTACCAATGACACACTTCCCATTTTAATCAATCACCTAGACATCCACATATTAACCAAAACAATTCTCTCAAAATACCCAATCAATTCCATTATCACTATAAGTGATTAAAATAAAATTTCTCCATCAAATAACTCATTTCTCTTAACTTAACCCCCAAAACCTAAACTTATCTTAAATTACTAACACAAAAATACGTATACGTAATAATACTTACACATTTAACACGGAAATGCTCAAATCTTAATAATCATTTCCTTGTCACTCAAAAGTGAACGAAATGAACTCAACCAACTTTATCACCATTCCAATCTCATTGAGATGATCACACTCAATAGTTTGATTACCAATACCTCATAAACACATATAAACACACATAAACACATCAAATCACATAAACCATACATTACAACAGGCACCTAAGTCAGCACTAACGGTTTGACTAACCTGCTCAAGTCACGGTTGTCACATCCCTTTGATTGAAGAGATGTCAGCCTTTATGGTGACCTAAGTTTTCTCAATGGTAGTGATCCTTTTTTGAAAACTTAGATCAAGTAGTCCTCCTATACCCATGTTAACTCAAAGGTACACTTTGAATTCCAACATTTACAACCATAAACTGTTTGTTTATTAGGGTTATTTTGTTATTCGACATTAGGTGATTCCTAATAACCTTTAACTCCCTTACTGCATTGATCCATTGGCTTTCCCAGTAAGCTCAGGACCACGCTTCGAATCCCAACGAACTTTCACTAATCTATCATACTATACTTAAACTCAGACCTCTCGGACCACAATATCAACGGTTCCTTGACAAACAAAGAGTCTTGTCACCTTAATCTTATCAACCTTTACAATCCGAATCCACTAGCTAGTGACTTTGCCTACCCCCACAAAGGGTGCAATTAGCAACACAACACAAACGAAAAGAAAAACACCAACATTCCACATATGCCTCACCCGTTCCCCGATGAAATTCCTTATAAACCTAAATTGTGTAACAACATGATTATGTCTTAACCTCGTAACTCATCAAACAAGAACTGTCATGAATTAAGATATAATTATGTTATAAAAGCTGCAACTATCTAAAGAATCTCACTCAGCTTATGGGGGGGGGTTTGGTTACTCAAACTTATCAGCCACCTCCACAATCCAATTTCCCGATACTCTGCTCACAAGACAGAAATTCCATCCTAATAAAAAAAAAAAAAGAAAAAAAAGAAAGTAAAAAAAAGAAAAAAAAAAAATGAGATAACAAAAGAAGAAATAAAAAAAAAAAAACAAAAAAAAAAAAGAAGAAAAAATAAAAAAAAATAAAAAAAAAAAAAAAAAAAAAACAAAAGAAAAAAAAAAAAGTAAAAAAAAAAAAAAAAAAAAAAAAAAAAATGTATAAAAGAAAAAAAAAAAAAAAAAATGAACAAGAAGAAAGAAAAAGAAAAAGAA
Source organism: Tanacetum coccineum (assembly GCA_026074375.1). Lineage (NCBI taxonomy): Eukaryota > Viridiplantae > Streptophyta > Magnoliopsida > Asterales > Asteraceae > Tanacetum > Tanacetum coccineum. The sequence goes on along the minus strand of BQNB010021100.1, from coordinate 11,784 downwards.
CTAATAGCCCAATCTACCATCCAAGGATCTCAAATGGTCCTACATAACTCAGTTCTAACTTGTCTTTCTTTCCAAACGTACTACACCTCTCCAAGGTGAGACCTTCAACCACCCATAACCTACCAGCATTAATTCAAAAGTTTCTCACTACTACCAAGGTAACTATTTCGACAATTTGGCTGCCTCAAGCCTTTCCTGTATTACCGCTATCTTGTTGGTTGTTTCATGCACCAAATTCGATCCATTCAACTTACTCTCTCCAGTTACGGCCCATAAAACGGTAACCTACATTCCTTTCCATACTATGTTTCAAATGAAGCACATCCATACTCGAATGATAATCCCCACCTTAGGAAAAACTCATCTTACGAAAATGAGAATTGCCAGATTACCTCCAAAATCATACATACTTGTCCTAAGCATAGCTAGGAATGGGGTGACTTAGTCAGTCCATTGACTACACCCAATCGCATCGTATCCACTACTCAAACTTGGTAACTTAGCAATAACATCCTTAGTTATTTTTTTCCCACTTCTACTCGAGTAACTCAGGTTGTAGCAACAATCCTGAAGACCCTTGATACTCAACCATCGATTAGTTAACCTAAAACCACACAACACCGTATCCGCTCCAGGATGGATAGAATACTTTGTCATATACACTTCTTCAATAGCCAAGGTCCTTACATCGCACAAATGGAGGTCCAAAACCTTGTCCTCACCAATATGGAACCGCTCTCCATCTTTTCACACTCGTTGGTCCAAGCCACGCAACATCTTATGTTGACGCGTTCTTTGCTTTGGACATCTTATCTTATACCACCAACATCCTTTTCTCAAAACTAGATCGGATTGTCATAAATCTAGCTCGAACTTATTCTTGGCTTCACTCCTTCTTCATACTCCAAATCAAACTCGAAATCAAACTCCTTCTTCATACTACAACATCTACATTTGCCTTTCCTAGATGGTACTTGACCTCGAAATCAAACTCACTAAATAACATCCGATCATCATTTTTGCCTTCATGTTCATCCTTCCGATGACAAGTGGGCTGTGACATTCATGATCCGTATAGATTACTCTGCATGTCTCGTTCACTTAATGCCTCAAGCATTATATGGCAAAACCTACCACGTTAGTCATACAATCCTTCATAAGAATCTTCAATTGTCACGACGTACATGCAATCACCTTCTCCTTTTTTCCCAAGCATGCTTCCAAATCCTTGCTTCACACGTCATAATATAATACGAAATCGTCTGCTCCTTCCGGCAATGCCAAGATCGGCTCATTACGCCAGAAAAAGGGGCTATGAAACTCACCTGAATGCTAGCTTCCAAAAGATCCACAAAACTTCACAAAATTTCACGAACAATCTAAACAATATAAACACATAATAAGTTACCATCAATTAGGCATTCAACCCAATATGATGTAACATCAACTATGATGGATGTCTAAGCTATCTACGGTATATATACGTTATCTAGCTTGTCTATATACGGCCATGCACACCCGGCTCATTAACTCCATGAAAATCGCTGGTGCATTGGTTAACCCAAAAGGCATAGCCGTAAACTTCAACGTGTCCATTACGCAACCTAAAAAACAGCCTTAACTACATCATCCCCGTGCACTCTCCATTGGTGACATCACATACGAATTTTCTATCTCACTCTTCTCAAGATAATCTATGCACATTCCAAACTACCCACCTTTCTTCCTACCAAGCAATACAGACACTTCCCACAACAAGTTACCATTCGAACTAATCCTCACCTTGCAACTCATGCAATCGTTCCACACCTCTTGCCTTTCTAAAAACGTCAAACGACACGAGCCTTCGCAAATCGGCGTCGCTCCTTGTAATAATTCCATACAAAGTCCTATTCTACGACGAAGGGTAAAACCCACTAAATCATGAGAAACACTTCGAGAAGCTCACATACTACTAAAGTATCACTAAATTTTGACTCATATGCTTTGGTACTCCTACGAGACCTCGCATCCTCTTTAGTTCGTTTCCTTACGAACCTTAAACACTTTTTAGCTCACTAAGGTATTTTAACTACCTCCTTGTGGCATGCCATCCCAGCCTTATGCCTCAACAACCAATTCTCTCATACGGCTACATCAACGCTCCCATAACTAAGAGGTACTAAGTAAAACGAGAATTCTCAAAAATCTAGACTTGGAATCGCTAATGGGGAGTTTATCTATTCCCTTCGCTACCATCAATCGCACCACTCAGAAGACATGACCTACCATCAACTCTAGAACCACGCCATGAAGAAATACCAAACTTCACATGCACCAATTGGTATGGACCCAAAATCACACAATCCCAAAAGAAGAAACAACCGAATATAAACATCGACATAACGAACGAACCTCAGACCTAACAAACGCATCAACGATGCTAGAAATACCCAATGAATATTACCACGTACCACGACCCATTAATTAAAAGATTAAGAACCTTTGTTCCAAAACCGACTTTTTACCCAAGGAAAACTTTCCTCTCATAAACCTTAAAACCAATCTATTTAAAACAAGTAGAATCAACTTAGTTTAGTAAATCCAATAATTTTAAGTGTAAAAATAAATTTAAATAAAATTTTCATAAACTTATTTTAATTATGATTTTATAAAAGAAATCAAAAGATGGTTAAAACAAATGTGATGCATTTTATTTATATAATTTATTTTTGAAAGAAGTTTTTTGTTTTGTTTTGTTTTGTTTTTTTTTTAACGCCTAAATAATATGATATCGACTACAACAAAATTACTTTGAAAAGGAATTTATGACTCGTGACACGAGATGTCATGATAGCAAAATAGACTCCCAAAATACCTTAAGAATTCCAATACCATAATATTAATTTACTTGAAAACGAACACGACAAGAACTCTTGCAAACCAAACAAACCATAAAACTCATCCATACCAAAGGTCTTAGAACCAAACCAAAAAGTATCGTCACCCTTAGACAAAAGGAAAACAATCAAAACGTCGAACGGAGAACATAGAACACCAGTTCTATGATAACACCCTAGAATACCAACACGAACGTTGGATATCTCATACATACAAGCAACACTGAATAATGGCAATCAATGTCACAAGTCCCACATTTTGTTGCCGTTTATAATTATGTTCGCGACCATAATTATAATTGCACCTTTTGCACACGTGTACTTACTTCCAAGACCGCACATCTCAATGATAACACACATCTACCACATAGCACTTAATAATAATCCATATATAACTAAAACATGATAATCCATCTAACGAACCATAAAATCCCAATTGACTAAACGAAAACAGAAGCACATCGTTGACCCAAAATATAAAAGCAATCATCGAGTATTAAGCAACCATCGAGGTAAAGAAAACAAATAAACTTATGATAGGCCTCACTTGGAGTTGACTTTTCTCTCTCAAAGACCCCCAACCTCCGCGTCCAGTAAGGTAAACAAACTCTATGACCGTCCATAGGGTGGGGATGACATGACTAAATAATAACAAAGGTAATATACTATTAGATCCCCATAATAAAAAAAAGTAAATATTTCATATTATATAGTAGTAATTCAAAATAAGAAGAATTTCAAAGCTTTAAAGTAGCGAGAACATACGGTATATACATACACAGACACTTATGCCCTAAAATGCAACTATATTAGAGCCCCTTAAAGCTATAGTCTAGGCTCAACCACCCTAGTTCTTCTCTATAACACAAGCTCTGAATACCAATCTGTCACACCCCCAAGCGCGAAACGCGAGCAAAACAAGAAATGGATATCATCACAACACATGGTGTCTATATAGAGAATACTAAAATGAAAACTAAAGTAAAGCAAAGACACAAAGTGTCATAACAATACCCAAAACCTAATGATGTCTTTATTAATAAGAAAGAGGTCTCGTCAATAAATGACATGCAAAAACATAAACCAAACAATTCAAACAGAAAGCATAAATAACTCCAAGCATCTTACGGTCTCTTCTAGCCACTTCGCTCTATCTTAGCACCATTAAGCTCACCTGAAAATGATGCTTAAAACGTCAACACAATGGTCTGATGAGATCCATAGGTTTAAGACACACAATAAAGTTTTAGACATAATTACTGTGATCATTAAAACACAATTGGACAAATATGCAGTTAAACACACAATTGGGAACGGAACGTGTCCCACGATCCATTAGTAACAACTCCAATTGTTCACACAGCCATGGAGCGTACCACATCACAAACAACTGGGTAGGAACGTTACCCCCGATCCATATGTCACTTACGCACCTAAAAGTCTACCAGCTGGAACTTATACTTAGGCCTGGACCCCAAATAGGTAGGAACGTTACCCCCGATCCAATGGGTAGGCGTACCCCTCCGATCCAATTCAATAGCACAATAATAGACACAACAAAGCACATAATGTCCAAGCACATTTAAAACATACAATCACAGTAATTTAAAATATTTAAACACAAGCATCATTTCCATCCCAATTTAAAAGCAATGTAAAAAAATGGGACTATGAAACTCACCTGAATGCTAGCTTCCAAAAAGATCCAATCAAAACTTCACAAAATCTCACGAACAATCTAAGCAGTATAAACACAAAATAAGTTACCATCAATTAGGCATTCATCCCAATATGATGTAACCTCAACTATGATGGATGCCTATGTAATCTATCATAGTCCTATACTTGTTTTATAACCTTATTAAATCTTACATTTACTATTTGCACCTAAACGTTACACTTCACACTTTCTGGTTTTAACGCAGAAATTTTACTCTCACATGCGTGTCCAAAAACGCACTAACTGTAAAACTAAATGAAAAAAAAAGAAATAGGCGAGAAAAACCGAAACCTAAATAAAATTCCCATAATTCAAACCAAAAATCACACATGTTCCCTTATGTGTTTACTAACTACCATGTGATTCCCAAGTGTCAATTACATACACAAGTACTCCTAAGAAAATCAAACTCCAAAACAGTCCCAATTCGGGTCTGATTGTGCACTAAAAAGTTTAGACTTAAAAATAATACTTAGACTTCGAATTAATTAATTTCCTTTGGTGGATCTTTAATAGAAACATAATACTCAAACACTGTATAAGGGCTAAGTCTAATTAAAATTTTAAATACGGTTTTCACTTCACACAACTTGACCTAAATCTGACCTAAAAACTCAGCCTTGACAACGAATATTGTTTGAATTATTTAAATACCTTCCACTCACTTTTAATTCTTTAAACCTATGGAGTTTGAAAGTAGACTCTCTGTAGATAATTTTAGCATTTAAAAGCATTAAAAGCCTATACGATGATCAAGTTATGAACCCATCGAGCAAGTTGACCCTTCTCAAAACTGCCAACAATTTAACTCCGAATTTACTAAACCTAAAACCAACCCTAATGTACACATGGATAACTTCATCAACCATATAAAAACGATTTAAAAACATAAAAACTAAATTTACAGATCCTACAATGAACCGAATCCATCATAATAAGTTACTAGAATAAAAAAATTATAACTAGGATTAAACAAAACTAGAAAAACTTACCTAGGAAAAACCCTACAATTTTCTTTCCCCTTTTTCTTTCTCTAAACCGGTCGAACAAAAAAAAATGAAGGGGGTTAGGGATTTGGGTTTTATAATTAATAAAGCCCACCTAGATGAGCTGTTAAGTGTAAGTCCAATTAGTTTTATGATAGGATTAGGACTTTATTTTTTTTTTCTTTATTATTTCATAAAAAATTCGTTTTTACTATTCCATAGGGTAAAAATTTTTTTTTTTTCTTTCTTTGATAAATAATTAATTATATTTATACCTTAAGTTTTATAAAAACCATAGCTAATTTGTTAAAACAATTTGCTATGAAAAACTACTTTCTAAAAATAACTATTTATTTCCAAACTCAACTTCTATATAGGTAAGTTTAACCAAAAACTTTCATATTATCACAAACTCATTTTCTCTTAACTTACTTCTAAAAACCTAAACTTATCTTCAATTACTAACCGATAAAAACACGTATACGTATAACTACTTACACAATAACTCGCAACCGCATTCGATCAACCAAATCATTTCCTTGTCACCAAAAGTGAATGAAATAATTCACAAAATTCAAACAAAAAATCCAATCCCATTGAGACGATCAAGCTCAATGGTATGGATTATCCAATACACCTATCCCACAACCAAACGCATAGAAACATACCCGTATACACACATATAGAACACATAAAATCTCAAAAAAATCATAAACCAAACTTATAGAACAGATATTTAGGTCAACACTACGGTTTGACCAACCTGCTCAAGCCACGGTTATCACAGTATCCCAACCTTGAGAAAATCTCGTCCACAGATTTAACACTCGAGGCAATATCACTATCGACAAACAACTGAAGACACTTAGATCTAATTTGATCCTTGCGTTCCCAAGTAAGTTCAGGACCACGCTTCGAATCCCAACGAGATTATACTAATACCATCACACTACGCTTTTACTTATGACATCTCGGTTCACAAACTCAACGGTTCCTTGACAAACAAAGATCTTGTCAACCTTAATCTCATCCAACTTCTACAATCCGAATCCAACTGCTAATGACTTGCTTTACCCCTACAAGGGTACAATAGCAACACAACAAACTCAACGAAAAGAAGCATCCTACAACATGAACCTCACTCGTCATCGAGAAACTCAATCAAAACCCTTTAATTGTTGTAACGACTGTCATTCACAACCCGGCCGTCAGCAACTCATTCAAACAGAACTCAGGTCTTGAAACCAAGTTATAAATGTTTACAAAGCTCAACGTTTTTGAAGAAAGCTCCGACTTCGAGTGTATTCCTAAAATAAATTTAACCAAAACCACCCAAACACATTTAAGGGCGTACTAAAGGTCCTACCAAGAACTTACGTACCCATCTTTTACAATACTTTCACGATTATCTTGGGCTTGCGACAAATGTAGATACTCATCTAAAAATGACAGAAATTTCTCAGACCGAACTAAAAGGCCCAATCCATCCAAGGATCTCAAATGGTTCTACCTAAACTCGGTTTCTAACTTGTCTTATTCTTTCAAACACACTACACCTCTCCAAAGTGAGAACCTTCAATCACTCAGAACCTACCAGCATTAATCAAAAAATTTTCAAACAACTCTTTCACAATTTGGCTGCCACTCACCTTTCCTGGTATTATCAATATCCCGTCGGTTGTTTCATGTACCAAATCGACCCACACTTAACTCATTCTCTCTAGTTACGGCCCAAAAAATGGCAACACTACATTCCTTTCCGTACCTTTGTTTCAGGGGATGAAGCACATCCGTACTCGAAAGATAATCCATCACCTTAGGCAAAACTCATCTTAACGAAAGTGAGTCTTCCAATTACCTCCAAATCTACCATAGCTTGTTCTAAGCTAGCTAGAATGGGGGTGACTTAGTCAGTCCATTTTTGGACCCCCCCCCCCTTAACAAAACCAATCGTATTGTATTCAATACTCGCACACTTTGAATCTTGACAACTATATTCCTTATTATCCTTTCCCACTTCTACTCGGGTAACTCAGGTTGTAGCAACAATCCTGAAGACCCTTGATTCTTAACCATCGATTAGTTAACCTAAAACCACACAACACCGTATCCACTCCAGGATGGATAGAATACTTTGTCATATACGCCTCTTCAATAGCCAAGGTCCTTACATCTCTGCAATTGAGTCTCAAAACCTGTCTAACCAAATATAAACCACTCTCGCATCTTTTCACACTCGTTGGTTGCCGGAGCCGGCGCGCGCAAGCCAACGCAACATATTATGTTGACGCGTTCTTTGCTTTGGACCTCTTATCTTATACCACCAACATCCTTTTCTCAAACCTAGATCGGATTGTCGTAAATCTAGCTCGAACTCATTCTTGGTTTTCACTCCTTCTTCCTATTCCACGGTAACATCTACATTTGCGTTTCCCAGATGGTACTTGGCCTCAAAATTAAACTCACTAAATAACATCCATCCATTATCTTTGCCTCATGTTCAATCCTTCCGATTGAAAGTGTGTTGGAAACGTTTATGATCCGTATAGATCACTCTCCACGTCCCCTAGATCACTTAAATGCCTCTAGCATTATAAGGCAAAACCTACCACGTTAGTCATACAATTAGTTTTAGATTAGGATTAGGACTTTATTTTTTTTTCTTTTATTTTCTAAAAATTCGTTTTTACTATTCATGGGTAAAAAAAAATATTTTTTTCTTTTCTTTTTATTTATAATTAATTATATTTTATACCTTAAGTTTTATAAAAATCTAAGCTAATTTGTTTAACCATTTTGCTTGAAAACTACTTTTTAAAGATAACTTTTTATTTCCAAACTCACTTTCTATATATGGAAAGTTTACCAAAAACTCTCATATTTTCACAAACTCATTTCTCTTAACTTAACTTCTAAAACCTAAACTTATCTTAAATTGCTAACATAAAAATACGTATAGGTATAATTACTTACACAATTAACGCGAAACCGCTTCGATCACCAAAATCATTTCCTTGTCACCAAAAGTGAACGAAATGAACTTCACAAAATTCAACCCAAATCCAATCCCATTGAGACGATTACGCTCAATGGATTGATTATCCAATACCACATATCCCACACCAAACACATATAGAATACATAAAATCATAAAATCCCATAAACCAAACTTATAGAACAGATATTTAGGTCAACACTACGGTTTGACCAACCTGCTCGAACCATGGTTGTCACATATGCTGTAATTGAATGTAATTGTAATACAGATTACATTACGTAGGTTGTTTGGTTTGCAGAATAAATTACATTGTAATTCCGATTACATTACGTAAGCTGTTTGTTTTGCTTTATAATTGTAATTTACACATTACAATTACATCAAAAGAGATAATTAAAATTACATAGAAAGTTGGATTGAAAGTTTTAAATTACGTTGTTATTCAGAATTTTATACTTTAAATTATTATTATTATTATTATTATTATTGTTGTTGTTGTTGTTATTATTATTATTTATTATTATATAAATATAATAATAATAATAATAATTATTATTATTATTAATAATAAATAATTAAAATATCCATTAGTATTAATTATTTTATTATTATTATTAATTGATTAATTTATTTTTTGGTTGTTATTTATTATAGATAATAATAATATTATGTTTTTTAAACATGTAATATTATTATTATTAGTATTTATTAGTATTATTTGTTATAATTATTATTTATTAATTATTAGTAATTAGTTATTTTTATTATTTATTTATTTATTTAGTATTATTATTATTATTATTATATTACTATTACTATTATTATTTAGTAGTTATTATTATGTATTGTTTTTATAATTATTGATACTATTATTTATTATTATTATTATTATTATTACTATTATTTATATTAGGAATGAAAAAATGTTAATTATTAACAATGAATTGGTCTTGTAATAAATAATATAGAAAATAGTATTTATCATGTAATAAGTCAAGCTTAGCCAAACTTAAGAAAATATTAACCAAGTAAGACATTTAGTCAAAGTAGAAAAAATAGAAGGTTAGAAGAAAAAGTATAAATACCTCTTTAACAAAAGGTATTTAGTGTTGGTCATTTGTATCCCTTCCTCACCTCCCTTCTTTTTTCTTTCTTTAATGAAAATTAAAAATGTGTAAAAACTCTCTCTAGTCTTTTCTTTTCTAATTTTTAACACTTTCGTATGATATCCAATGCAAACATGACATATATCAAGTGCTATCTATCACTGGGAGAGATCTAGTTTGTGTTTTCGTGCATCAAATCGAGCTTAATTAAGTTCATATTCGATTTAGGAACTTTCATAAGGATGAACGTTGTAAGCTTCATATTGTTTTGGTATTAGATTTACTATTTGACGTGTTTTTGATCCTAAAAAGCTTTCTTATTACTTTCGTAAACGTCAAATTATAGATTTAATAGCTTTCGTACGAAATTTATTCGTTTAGATTTCAATTAGATCGATAATTAGTTGTATTTAATCACTTTCGTATCATAGAAACAGGTTTTGGTAACTGTTTTTTGGCACTTTAACAGCTTTCGTATTGTAGAAAAAGGTTTCGGAAACGGTTTTTGACAAGAATTTCACTTTCGTATCATAGTTATAAACTTTCGGAACTTAAGTCTTAATACACTTGAAAAGATAATTGATAGATATTATTAATTTAAACCGTAAAAATCAAATCTATAATTTTCTAATTAGTTTTGTAGCAAGGAATTTACGAAAGTTGAGGTTTTGGAATTTACGAAAGTTAGGGTTTCATATAGTGGAGCTTTCGGTAACCGTTTTGGTTTCGTATTCTGTGGAGCTTTCATGTTCTGTGGTTTCGTATTTGGAGGTTTCGTATCAAGAGATTGGTTTTGGTTTCATACTCCAAGGTTTCATAACATAGGTTTCATAACATAGGTTTCGTAACACAGTTTCGTATCTGAAGGTTTCATATTTCTAGTTTCGTATTTCCAAGGTTTCGTAAACAGAGGTTTTGTATATTGAGGTTTCGTATTACAGTGAAGATATAGTTTCGTACATTGAGGTTTCGTAACTCTTGGTTTCGTATTCAGAGGTTTCGTAACACAACTTTCCTAATTGAAGGTTTCGTAATTCAGTTTTCGAATTTCAAGGTTTCGTATATCTGTTTCAGAGGTTTCGTAACACAGTGTTTGGGGTTTCGTAACTTAATTTCAAAGGTTTCGTATCATCATACTTTTGGAAATTAGGGTTTCGTATAAAGGCAATTTGTTACTTAGTCTTTGTGTATTATTCAAGGTTTCGTATCCTCAAGGTTTCGTATCTTCAAGTGTTGTAATACAAGATTAGTTGTTATTGCTCTTTGATTTCACGATTGCAGGACTTTATCTCTAAAACGATCCAAGTTTGCATTGTATTCATTGTTTGAATCAAATCATGTCTGCATGAAATAAACAAACTCTTGTTGAATCGGGAGCTTCTGAAAGACCTCCAATGTTAGAGAAAGGAAGTTATGTACCATGGGCAAGTCATTTCTTGAGGTTTCTGAATAATAAACAGGAAGAAGGAGAGCTGATGCGACGTTCAATTGAATTTGGACCGTATGTGAGGAAAATGATTCAGAATCCAGACAAACCAGATGATCCAAATGCTAAGATCATTGAACCACTTAGCAAGATGACTGACTCTAATAAGCAACAATACTTTTCAGACCTCAAAGTGATGCATTTTCTTCTTCAAGGAATACCTAATGATATCTACAATTCGGTTGATGCTTGTACAACTGCTAAAAAATGTGGAAACGGATCAGAAGGTTGATGCATGGTTCTGAAAAAACTAAACAACAAAGAAACTCGAGGCTTCTTGATGAATTTGACAAATTTGTTGCGATAAAAGGAGAATCCTTATCTACTGTGTATGAAAGGCTTACAACACTTGTGAATGTTATGGAACGAAACAACATTCATCCTCTATTAATTTCAATTAACACCAAGTTTCTCAATTCATTGCAACCTAAGTGGAGCAAATATGTTACCATGACTTGTCAAAATGCTAACATCAAGGAATCTGACTTCGATAATTTGTTTGATTCCCTGAGTCAATATGAATAACATGTCATTGCATCCAGAGCAAAGAAAGCTGCAAGAAATCATGATCCATTAGCTTTAGTAGCTCATTCAAATGTTCATTCTTCA
>BQNB010021099.1:43655-64658 GCA_026074375.1 Tanacetum coccineum | reverse complement strand
TAACTACACAATGTAAAAACAATCAAAAATATTCAAACAAAACTAAGCTTACCATAAAGGAGACCTAAATCAGGGATAAGGGTACTGTGTGCATGATTTTGCCAAAACTTAACAATTCTTAAGATCTTGTTGATTTTTCTTGTGATATTGAAGTTCAGGGAATACAATGAAACGATCATATATAAAACATTTAGAAGAAGGGTATTTATTGGGTTTTGTAATAGGGTAACTTGCAAATTTACCGCTGGAAAGACAATTTTGCCAGGTGTGATGTATTTCTTGAGCGGGAAAAAGGAAATGATTGAAATACCCTCATGTGCAGAGCACGTGAGGTACATAACGGGAGGATTGTTAAAGCAAACGATTCGTGGGCTTTTTTTGCACTGCCACGTAGGTTTCAGGGACTAAATCGAAGAAAAAAAAATGATTTCACGTGCAATCTTACAATTTTCGGCAACTGTAAGGACAATATTTGCAGTTTAATGCATAAAACATACTCTCTCCGTCCCAAAATTATTGTCTTCCGACAAAAAAAACACAGTTTAAGAACAGTGCATTTAATACTGTTTTTTCTTTCTTTCTTTTTGACATAATGACAGTTTTACCTTTAGCTAATTAATTAAAGTCTTCTTTAAAATTCGTAATAATAATTTCAAACAAGGGTAATATAGTACACTTGATCAAACTTCCTTAGCTATTTTTAGTAGTGGACAATCAATTTGGGACATCCAAAAAAGAAAACGTGAACAATAAAAATGAGACGGAGGAAGTATTAATTGATCATATCTACTACTGAATACACGATTACACATCACATTATTTATTGTGTTTTAATTCATTACTTTTTTGTATATTTGTTTTCATTAAAGTGCCAAAATATTGATTTTTATTTCTTTCAATATAATATATTGTATAGTATACTAAACATGAAAACAAAAACGACATTCCCTGTTGTCGTTTTGTAAATGGGCTAAGGTTGGCCTGTATGTGTTGGCCCGTGTCTTCTTCGACCCATTTCCGGTAGTGTTGATCTGCTTCCACCGTTTTCCACTCAATTCCGGATCCTTCGACACACACACACATCCATAAAAAACTATGTGAAAAAGCTGCTTAGACCTTTTCTTAATCCCTAAAGTCAGTTTGGATATACTTTTATGTTTTGTTGATTGTTTCAATTTTGAGTTTGCTTATTGCTTTTAATGATTTTGGGTGGCAGGAACCCTTTATGAACAACAAGATTCTTTTTATCGGCAACAAAAGATTATCGTCTGCATCCTAGATTAAAGGTATGAGTTATTTTATATTAGTTTGCAATCGCTATTTTTTATGGTTGAAATGGTGATGTGTGGTGGTTATCAAGCGGCGGAGATGGTTGTTTTGTAACCACGTTTTTCATAAAACAACCATTTGTGACAATAATAGGTAACCCATGAAACTTGATAGTGATAATCCCTTATAAATTTCTAGCCGTTTTAAGTAAGGCACCTGTTAGATTTTGACATTTTGAGCTAATCAGCTGCATTGGAGCCTTGAGTAATTAGGAGAAGTAGCGTTATCAATTATTAAGATTATTCATTCAAACACTAAGAAATTTGTGAAAGAAAATAGAGCTACTGAGTATGTTCTTGATAATCTTTAATGGATAGGATTTGTGTTTGTTTGGTTACTGTAATGAATAAGGGAAACTTTTAGATCATGTTTTAATATATGGATGAGTATAGTGCCAACTATGTCTGAACTTTGCTTACAACATTGATTCGAGGTATTTTACATAAGAGACGAGCATTATTAAGTTGATAACTATGTTCATAGTGAGATAAATTGTTTGAAATACTCGATCTTGAGTATCTCATCGGTAACCTGGATTACCAATAAAAAATACACTTCAGAACTTCAAGAACTCAAAAAGTAATGTAACACAGCAAATAACTTAACAAACAATCACAAGATGATAAAAACACAACTTTCTCCCTAGCACTTACAAATACTGCTTCGAGAACAAAAGAACATGAGTTTCTAATGCACCATTAAGATTTTCATAACATAGGTTTACTTGTTTGCCAAAAAGATCAATCTGACCTTATTTAGTTGGCTATTCTTTCATCCTTCTACATCTACCATTCAAATTAGCCTTTTTCAGAAATTAGTTGGTTTATATGGATTGTTGTTCTGCGCAGGCTGATGTATTGATTGGAAAGGCTGAAGACAATATTCGGACGTTGCAAAATAGCTCAGGGTTAACGATTCAAATCACACGGGATGCCAAGGCTAAAATGGACTATTTCTACACATCGAATGTTGATGTGCATGATGCAGACACACACCACTGTAACCTCTTCAGGTGGTCACACATCTAATCCTGCTATATAGTTAATTTTATGTATCCTGTACTGTTGACCAGGCATTGAAGACGATTTGCTTAATGCCAATTCTGCTACACGCACTGATTATCCGTTTGTTCAGTCCGTACACGCTGGTAATAACGAATAACATCACTCTTAGGTAATCAGTTATGGTGTCACTTTCATTTGACATTTTTTTCTTTTTGCTACAGGTTTGTCACCATCTCTAAAGGAATTAAAGGGTAACTCACACTTTTCAAATTCCCTTCTAATAGCGGACGCACTTCCAAACGAACCCCAAATTCTCTTAGACACTGTATTGGAAAGCACAGTGCTCACGCTACATGCACCACAGCATTCCCGAACTACAACCTACAAGCACACATGATGTAGTATTTGTAGCAGCTGCTCACATGGCATGAAATAGATGGAGAGGGTTGTGAAAGTACCTAATATTCATTGGTAAGCCCCTAATGGATGTGATTATCTGATAATTTCCAATTAAAAATTTTAATATATTTTTACATTGCTTCAATTTTGCAGGAGGTATCTTTGCGATGTTCTTGACACACCTGCAATACCCCAAGCCCAAAGGCCCCCTCTCAATGTCAATGTTGGTAAGATATCTCTTAGTTATATCAAACGTGTACGCTTATTTACACATATACTTAATCTGTTATGTCACCTAAAATGGAAGGTGAACGTCCCTTATTAATATAATCATCATATTTTCTAGCAGTAGCTAATTTTATGTGTCCATAAATGGGAATGCATCTCCTTACTTATCGAGATCCCTTAATCCAAACACGTTAAGGTAGGTTGCTTATTAGGGCCCCTTATTTTCTTATTGGTTTATTGCTTTTGTAGTGTTTATTAGGTTTCGGTTAATACTCATTTGTTAAAGTTTGAATAAGTGAAGTTTAAAGGGTCGTTAGGATTATCTTATTTTGCAGAACTATTAGCTTTTATGAATTTGGAAAGGCTCACTTCTTCCAGCTTATTAAGTTACACTTATGGACTTAAATAAGTGTTGAGCTCATGTTCACAAGCTGGAAAGAGTGGGGTTTTCCAAGATCATATAAGCACATGAGCCCACAAAATAAGCTAATCCAAACACCCCCGTAAGCTTGCTTTTGGGCTTATGAGCCTATGCGTTTTCTCCAACTAATGCGCTGGAAAATGGCATAATAGAGAAGAAGCTATAAGGCGTGGCTAGAGTCTTAATTAGAGGTTGTTTTGTTTTTGAATTATCACGTTAGAGTGTAGTTCTACCAGTTAAAGAATCTGCATATTTGAACAAACGTGCGAATACTTTGTTGTCCCACTATCTAACTGAAATTGCAGACATCAGAAGTTGAACTTTGTATTCACACATTTGTTGTTACACTGAAATTGCAAGCACCAGCTCTTGGAGTTTGTCAGCGCACTTTTGCTCATACATATTTTGTTACACATTCGAACAGGTGATACTAACAAAGGTACAAGTATCGGCTGGCACAATGGTGATAACAAGACATACTTGAAGCATCGTTCACTTTTATACAGATGTTAACGAGAACCGAAACAAACGATAGCAGATTTTCATGGAAGTGGGTCAATCTATAAAACCTTTGCGGCTGAAGGTAAAATTCACACAAGACCATAATTTGCAGAAACCGGCATGTAACTGAGTATTCATATATGCAGTAGTTTTATATACCATGACTATGCCGCGCCAAACTGGCAGTATATACTAAAGATCAAGTAACAGTAGCTATAGTGTAGGGCTACTGTTACTTGCCTTGGGCTCCCACTTTGGACCACATGATCCAATTTCAGCCTTATATTTACCCACCGCCTCCCATATCTGTATTCTTCATGAAAAATCCAGTCATGGCTATCTTAATCTCGAATCATCTTCCTTCTTCACGGCTCCAAAAATCCTCCTGCCTCAGACCCAATCCCCATTCCACACATAAACTTTAATCCGATTTTGACGGTGGATGGTTTGGCTTGAATTAAAATCTGATTTTTTTTATCCATAAAATCGCTAAGATGGTTTGCAATATTTTTATAAAAAAAATTCAATCGTTTTTTTTCAGGGTATTTTGTTATTGAATCATTCAAGTAATGGAGAAGTTACAAAAGTGATTATCTTGGAGGTATGAGGTTTCTCTTTTGATTTCGTGAGAAAAAATTAACTTTAATCATACTTTATTTTCTTTTAGTGGTTTCGTGTTTTTTGTTTCAGGATAGGAGTTAACATTTTGAGATCGGAATAAGAAGACAAAGATATTCGAGTGAGTTTAAAGTGGGTCGGGTAAGACCGAACCAACACTTTTTTTATCCATGTTCCTCTACTTTGTAAAGTTAATGTGATATGATGATAAGAATTGAATTAGAATGAACCAAAAGTTTCTCAAACAGGAATTTCTACTATGCGTATTAATTACCTATCTTGCGATTAAGCATCATTTGTATTTATCACCAGGGGTGAATTCAGTGATGCTATGAATTGCTTATGGTGAGGTGCGCCAAACGGATAGACGAATGATTGTTCCGCGGTTTAGGTTCAGGTCATATGGGTTGAAACTGATACATAACCTGCCGGCTAGAGAGCTATTTTATTAAACACATTGTAAGGAGTTTTTAGGTTATGGAATCCTTGTGTGCCCAGGTTATCGTTTATTTGATGTGTAGGATTTTTATTTATTGAATCTAGGAATAATGTTTTGGCTGCATGTCGACCGGGACATGTCAACCCGCACCATATTTCCATATCTTTGTTGTGTTTCATGTATCCTTGCCATATTAATTAGGGGGTGTTTGGCTGAGCTTATCTGAAGTTGCTTAGGTGGAATATTTAATTTCAATATCTGACAGGGCTTGACAGGATACTTGATTAAACAGGTTTTTGGCAACTTAATAGAAGCTAAAAAATAGTTTTGTGCAAAATCCCTTTGAGTTTCACATCTGTAATAATCTAACCCAAACAGCCCTTTAGGACCCATTAGTTGTTTAGATATTTGACTTATAGTAGCCTGATGATCGACAATCATTATATCAGGCAACATCAGAGTCTTCTGTAGATTGTTCGACCGCCTAGGATAAAACATGAAAGTTCATGCCTGGAACACCATCACTTCTGTGCTGAGCAAGGGATAATGAGATTTTAGTTTAGATTCCATTAGCTCATTAAAGATGGAACAATGAGGGCATCAATTATATCGTTCAGTTTGTAAATTTTGGATCATTCGGATCTTGGTATATTATTAGTATGGACTTATATGACCCCTTTTTTGATATTCCATAAGCAGTTACATGAATAGATGACAAACTCTCCATATTATGTATGTTTCTTTTTGGTGCTTTATAGTTTGAAAGTTTATGTTAAAAATTACCATGTTTCGTAGAGACCCTTGCATTGCTAAATGAAGTCGCCAAGGGAAAACGTTCATCCAAGTTTAAACATCGTACAGACCCATTCAAAGCTCAAATGCCAGCAACCTTTTTTTATAATTCACATATCTCCATAACTTTAAAACACGAAACAACAACATGAAGGTAAAACAACGTATACACTTTCATATACTTTTATTATGTGTTATGATAATTAGAATATAAGTTGTTGAAATCTTATATATTTCTTTAATCTTTTGCAGAAAGTTGTGTTGAAGTTGGACTTTTTGGATGACAAAATCAAGCAAAGAGCCGTGAAAACGTATCAACTGTTAGGTAACCACAAGATTTAGCAAATTTATTCGGTTTTTTTACTTTTGAACATGTGGGTCATCATGATTTCTGTTTTTAAATAGGACCCAGATCTTAGTTTCTTAACAAGGTTTTGTATCTAACATGATTTGATCATCACAAGTGTTGATTCAATAAGGGCAATATTTGCAGTTTAATGCATAAAACATACTCCCTCCGTCCCAAAATTATTGTCTTCCGACAAAAAACACACAGTTTAAGAAAAATGCATTTATTACTGTTTTTTCTTTCTTACTTTTTGACATAATGACAGTTTTACCTTTAGCTAAGTAATTAAAGTCTTCTTTAAAATTCGTAATAATAATTTCAAACAAGGGTAATATAGTATACTTGATCAAACTTCCCTAGCTCATTTTAGTAGTGGACAATTAATTTGGGACATCCGAAAAAGAAAACGTGAACAATAAAAATGGGACGGAGGAAGTATTAATTGATCATATCTACTACTGAATACACGATTACACATCACATTATTTATTGTGTTTTAATTCATTACTTTTTTGTATATTTGTTTTCATTAAAGTGCCAAAATATTCTTCTCTACAGTTATATTGAAAGAGTGGTGGTAGTAACTAAGAATAAATGTCAATTTGGCAACGTTGGTAGACAATGGTTACAGGCACCACGACAGATACTATTGTTGTATAATGTGAATCTTTAGTTTTACGATTGTTGTGATATGTGAGCGCATGAATTATACACTCAAACAAACAACATACCTTGTATAACTGTAGAGAAGAATATATATCTATATAATATCGGGCCTTTGTTGGCTATTCACCACCCAGCGTAGTTGCTCCACTACGCGCAAACCCTATGACAGCCAAACGTACACCACCGCGCGTGAGTGTATGTGGGGTATATTGTGGGGCATGTTCTTATTAAGTGATGTATTTTTATGTGTTTGGTTACATGGTCACCACTACGACTACGACTGTTAGTTGGCCTTGGCGGGGTTGGATAATGTGCTGAAAAATTGATGTGACGCTAGAGCGGAAGTTTTGGGAAGGTGATCACTACGCCCGGCCTAAAAGAACATTGCTTGCTAACAACTGAATCAACCCTTTGCTAAGATGCATTTTATTATAAGTGTTTACCCATATAAATGGTATTATCGTCTTTACCATCAAAATGATGAACGCTTTATTGATATATACCCCGGATGCAACATTGCCGTTTCTATGGCAAACTGTTTTGCAACTCATGTAATACAGCAGAGGGGAGAAGTTAAAGGTGGCACGAGGGCAGGCTTGGTGAGTTGGGTAACGGGTCAAAATGGGTATGGGCTGGAACTAGTCATTTTTATTCATTATCAGGTTAGTTTGACCCTCACACAGTTTTCATGTCCATTATACTGTGCTTATTGGCAGGTAGGCTAACGGGTTAGTTTGACCCTTAAAAACTATATTTGCCCATTTTAATTTTTAGTACCTATCGGTTCGGGCGGGTCGAGTAACGGGTCAAAATGAGTCGGGTTGACCTTCGAACATTTTTCTTGCTCAATTATTTCCTTAGTACATATCTGGTTCGGTTTCCGTTCAGTTTTTAAACACACTTGATTCAATGTCAGTTTACGAGGTTATATGCATACCAAAAAAATTGGGGACCTTCAACCCATTTGACCCATTTGCTTTTTCCTTAACTTTTTGATGACCTATGTAAGTAAAACACAAGTCCAGCTGACCCATTTATTAGTAAACAAGTCAAATAGGCGAGCTAAGATACGAAATAGTACCTGTTGAGTCGCCAAGCACCACGAATGGAGTCACGAAGAAGTCTAGGATCAGCACAGGTGGGAATACCGTTGACTTGATTGTAAGAACACATAACACTCGCCACCTTCCCTTGCATCACACATTGTCTAAATGGTACCTCAAATGTATCCACCATTTCCTACTTGCTTACCTGCATATTCATAATATTCCATCATTAGCGATTATATAAATTATTGGCCTTATGGCTTATCAACTACAACCTATGGATTATTCAGTCCATAAGCTCATAAGTCAGATAAATAAGCTTATGAGCTTTTCCAAATTCAACCAAGTCCATAAGCTCATAAACTAAGCTAATCCAAACATTACACTCTTACTTGTTTAATCACTCATCTCCTAAGTTCACATAATAGCTTTTCAGAAAAGCGCGAGAAAATTATCATTTTTCTAACTTTTAATAGATAACATATGAAATTATGAGAACAAGTACGTGGACGATAATATATTATTTCTTAGAGCACTAGATACCGAGTGAGTTTGTGACCATGTTATAGCAAAAAGTGTTGTTATTTCAGCTTTTTTTTAAATGTTGTTGGCCGAAGCGAACCGACCCAATCTTATTCGGTTCGGTTTTCGGTTTTATATAATTATGGTTTTCGTTTTTGGTTTTGCTTGATTTGGTTCGAGTCAAAACCAAGAAAATACACTAAACTATCTAAATAGGTTTCACTATGTTAACTTCGGTTCGGTTTTGGTTTTGCTAGGTTAAGTTCGGTTCGGTTATCGGTTCACGTTTTCTTGCCCTACTCCATCTATATATTCAATTGGTTCATTCTAATTAACATGACTTGAAGCACTAATGACCAACAATAGAAACACACTTGATCATCAACTATATAGCAATGTTGCGATAAGATGAATTTAAAGACCACGTAATGAAGCGGTATCCACGAGTAACACCTACTAATTAATTTGTTTTGTTGATGCGATTAGCGATTGAAAAATGATGTTTGACCCACTAATTAAATTGGTGTCATTAGACGGATGGTTGAGGCTTTATGTCATTAATTAGCATTATTTGCTTTACAAAACACTGAGTAAGATTACATTTATTATAGTGACATGTATTAAAAAGTTGAAGTGAAATGAGAGAAGTTGTTGTAATGGTTGAGATAAAAATTAAAAGGAATTGTATTTTAATGACGTGAAGCTGCCGTGGCGAGGGAAAACCCTCAACTATACCATTTGCCCTAAAAATAGAATAAAAGGGTGAGAAGAGAACGAGCTGCAAGGTTGAGGGAAAAAAAAAATGAAAGATATGTTTTTTTTTAACATGAAGCTGATGTGACAAAAAAAAATCTTCCATCACAACCTCCAACACAATCACGTTTTGTTATTTTCGTGAGAAGACTAACTTAAATTGAAAAGGTGATAAATAATTTTAGTCACATATTTTAATTATGAGAGAAATTTTTAAAGAATATGCATATATTTTTGTATATGCATATCCATCTTATTTTTCTTTTTATTTGATTTTAACTTGTTACTATTATGTTGATCTTATAATTTTATTCTTTTATGTTAAGTATCTTTTTTATTATATGATGTTTGGTAAGGGTTAGTGTGTTCAATCGAGTATGTTTTTTGGCACCAAAACTCTAAATTTGGTATTCTTTGTGTATGGGCTCCAGATGTCATTATATATTATTATATATATATATACAGTGGCGGAGCCAGGATCTTGGCATATAGGGGGCAAAAAAATTTTCTTCGAAAACAGCTTAAAAAGCCGCAGCTTTTTAGTAGCGTTTTAGCACTTTTTAATAGTTTTTAACAGTTTTTTAGCAGTTTTTAGCAATTTCTTAGCATCTTTTAGTAGCTTTCCAATAGCTTTTTGATATTTAAGCAGCCTTATCAGGGGCAATTTGAGATTTAAGATGGAGGCAAGCTAAAAATAAGGCCATAAAAATACAATTTTTGCACTAAAAAAAATCGTCAGTTTATCGGGGGCAACGCCCCCCCCCCCCCTACTTACTACATGTGGCTCTCGCCTCTGTATATCTATATATATATATATATATATATATATATATATATATATATATATATATATATATATACTATATTAGGGATGAAACGCTGCCGTTTTTGGCAGCTTTGCTACAGTACCCGGCCCATTGGGCTCCCATTTTGGGCCGGCCCATTTGGCAATTTTTTTTTGTAGGCAATGTAAAAAAAACCGCTCGGCATAAAATAGAAAAAAAACTACAAAAATATTGGAACTTATTCAAATAAAAAATACTCGACGACAATGATGTCCCAACAACATAAGGCCCATATAAAAAAAACAAATATTAAACATTGAGAGAAAAAATAAAAACCGCACAAATAAAAAATAAAGGAAAAATTGTTACATATATTTGTGTCATGAACGGTGTAGGTGGTTCTAAACACTGGGTCTCTGGATGTTATCGTAATTGGAGTGGGCCAATTAATGGGTTGGATTAAGTCATATGGGCTAATTATATATATATACTATATTTTGGATGAAACGCTGCCGTTTGGCAGCTTGCTACAGTACCCGGCCCAATGGGCTCACATTTGGCAAATTTTGTTTTTGTTTTTGTTTTTTGTTTTTTGTAGGCAATGTAAAAAAAAACCGCTCGGCATAAAATAGAAAAAAAACTACAAAAATATTGACTTATTCAGATAAAAAAATACTCGCGACATGAGGCCCAACACATAAGCCCATATAAAAAAAAACAAACTATTAAACATGAGACCGAAAAAATAAACCCGCACAAATAAAAAATAGAAAAGAATAAAAATAAAATTTTAACGCAAAAATTAACCCGCACTATTAAACATGAGACCGAAAAAATAAACCCGCACAAAATACAATAAAAAAACGCCCTGCAGTAACGCGCGATTCTCATTTAAAGCCCATGTTCCCATAAAATTATATTAAAAAAAACCCCGTATAGCCAAAAAAAGAAACCTTTAAACATAAGCCCCACACATAAGCCCATATAAGAAAAAAAACAAACTATTAAACATGAGGCCGAAAAAATAAACCCATACAGAATACAATAAAAAAAGGCCATGTTCCCATAAAATTATATTAAAAAAAACCCGTATAGCCAAAAAAAGAAACCTTTAAACATGAGCCCCCACATAAGCCCATTTTATACTATATTAGGGATGAAACGCTGCCGTTTTTGGCAGCTTTGCTACAGTACCCGGCCCATTGGCAAAAAAAAAATTTTTTGTAGGCAATGTAAAAAAAACCGCTCGGCATAAAATAGAAAAAAAAACTACAAAAATATAGACTTATTCAGATAAAAAAATACTCGCGACATGAGGCCCAACACATAAGCCCATATAAAAAAAACAAACTATTAAACATGAGACCGAAAAAATAAACCCGCACAAATAAAAAATAGAAAAGAATAAAAATAAAATTTTAACGCAAAAATTAACCCGCACTATTAAACATGAGACCGAAAAAATAAACCCACACAGAATACAATAAAAAAACGCCATGTTCCCATAAAATTATATTAAAAAAAATAAGAGAGAGGGGTAAGGTGGCGAAGCCTGTCTCGCCATCTCTAAGCTTAAAATGATCTATCAAGTTCCGACGAGGCTGACTAGGTCGCCCACATGGCTCGCCACCCAAACCATCGTTGCTTCGCCACTGTTGCAAAAACACGGCTCCCTCGCCATATCTAATGACGAAGCAAAGGGAAAAAAAATATAAACGCTTTAAATATTTTTGAGCCGATAGGGATAGTAGGTAGATTAGCGTAGGGATAATTAAAAAAAATTAAATTAAGAAACCCTCTTTATATACATAAATACACTTCTTTCAAACCTAAATTTCACAAAAGTATTTATTCCCAAACAAAAATTATCATATACCTTTTTAAATTTAAATGTCTTGTTCACTTCCACATACCGATTCTGAAGTCGAAGCTTTGGTTCAAAAACTAATTGACGAAGATAACGGTCGTCAAAACGCGATTCTGGATTTAGCCTTGCAATTTGAAAATTCATACACAGCTAAAGACGATCTTAGAAAAGCTTACGAGAAATGTAATGACATTTCACAAGAGAGCCGTGCTTTGATCGACAGTTTTTTAAAAGAAGGTTCTGATAAAGATTACGAGCTGAATCTTTCTATGTATGGAAATGCGGCAAAACTTGAAAAACTTAAGGATGCTAAGTTAGCTTGGCTATTGGATAAATACTACTAAACCAAAGCTCACAAGAAAGTGTAGGTTGTTCATCATCACATGCTAATTTATATCTTACTGAGAAAGAGCTATATCAACTACATCTAGATGAAGAAGCCTTAAGAGAAACACTAGAAGAACAAGCAATGGATGCAAAAGCACGGGAGGAGAAGATTAGGCAAAAACAAGCTGATGATGATGAATTCTTTTTGACATTTGGGAGGGTCAGAATTGATTCAGATTACGAGTCATCAGATTAATAAACTAGGACCTATGTTAATGTAATGTTGTTTTAATTTAATGTTTTAAATATAACGTATGTAATATTAAATATCGTTATTACCTTATATTTTTCCAAATTGTTGAATCAAACGGCTATGGTGATAACAAAACTAACCATCCATCATGATTCATTTTTCAACAACATAACTTACCAAAACATCCCTACAACTCTTTATTTATCTGTATTCAACGGTTATGGATAACAAAACTAACCAAATCAATCCCCCAACACTCGAGAAACCACCAGTGTCTCCCATTTCTTCTTATCAAACAATTGAAGAGTCTTCTTATCCAACCACTAAAGAGTCAGTCGAAAAACATGAATATCTTACTGAATGAGGTCTCACTGAGGACGAGCTACGTCATCTAGCTAAGGATGAAGAGGCACTCAAAGAAGTGTTAGAAGAAGAAGCGAAGAGGGAAAAAGAAAATGCAATCTATAACAAAAAATTGGAGGAATATTGGAAGGAAGAACAAGCTCATGATGAGCTATTCAGGATGGAATGTGGGGTGAAATCTGATTCAGAATACGAAACAGATTAAAGCCTTTCCGTGTTGTAATTTTAAATTCCGTATTGCATTTTTAATTTTCGTATAATTCCGTATTGTATTTATGTATTTCCGTATGTATGTATTTTTTTAATTTTATGAAATAAATTATGTTTGTGTGAAAAAAAAATTGAAAAGAAAAAAAATGATTAGTGGTGGGGCCCAAATGAAGAGGTGAAGGTGTGTTATGAGTGAAAGGGTATTTTTGAGTGGGAGTGAAAAGCTGATGTGGCAGCCTGTGAGGCCCTTTGTTTTATACCCTTATAAAAAAACCTCCTCTATGAAGCTTCAAATTATTTTGGTGCTTACTTATCTTCGACATATTTTTTTTTTCTTTTTTTCTAAGCCTTACTTAAAAAAAGGTAAAGTAACAACCCCAATACCGTCTTTTCCACACGAATTAATGGTCCTAAATATCGTCTTTCAACACATGTAAGGGGGTTGAAGATGTAGACATCATACTAACCCTTACCTAAAGAGAGATGCTTTGCTTTCATATCTACCAACGGTAAAAAAATGACTACAGTTACAACATACAGCCTTGCACGAGTAAAGATCGAATATTTACAGTTTATTCTAGAGCAAAAATTTAACCCACGTGAACCATCCCTTGCTATTTATAGCGACATTTTTATGCTAACTTGGTTCTAGGCTTTCTAGCCGTGAATGAAATTAACAAAGTAATAAAATATGTTGGATCCAAATTTTTGATAGTTAAAAAAGAAAAAGATTCAATTAAATGGGCTAAATTTCGTTTTTACTTGAACTATGTCGGTCTTTACTTGGCGATGACTGGGACACGTGTCTTGATTTGGTTCGTTTAAGCTGTTTGTCCCACAACTTCAATGCCGTAGCCCATGTGTTGTTTCTGGTTTGTCCTTCACATTTTCACTCAATTAACTTATCTTTTACAATAACATGTTTCTTTTAAAAAGATAAAAAGACAATAGCCACGTTACTTTTTAATATTAGTGTACTCTTTTAGCATATCGATTCATATTTCATGAGATTCTTTTACTTTTTCTTTCTAATTAAACCCATAAAGAGTTTTGTGCCATACGAGTATATCTTAACTAACTGTCAGACATTTGTTGCCTAGATTGAATGAAAACAACTACAAGTAATAAGAACAAGCATCAACTAAACTATTGATATTAAGCACATAATACTTGATATCAGGATGTAAAGTAGAGTTATGTTAAAACATGTAAACGAGTCAAAATTTAACGGAGTTCGACTCGATTCGATAATATTACGTTCGGCTTGAGCTCGGCTCGATAGCTCGACGAGTTTTCATGATGGAAGCTCGAACTTGGCTCGAGAAAGTAATGAAATCTCCTGCGAACCACGAGCTCGAAAGCTCGATTATTTTGTAATGATGTACTATTAAAACATCTAAAAATTAAAACATAAGATAAAGAGTTGAATTAACTTCGAATTCGAGCTGGAAAGCTTGATACATTCACAAGTGTACTTACATATAAACCTTAAATTACACATAACATACATAGTAACATAGAAGACACATGTATATAACTTAAAAGCTCGACAATAACTTCAGTCGAGCCTATATCGGCTCGATCTCGACTTGTTAAACATTTCAAGCTCATTTTCAATGCTAGTCGACTAGAGGCCGTCTAATAAGTTCAGTTTTGAACGAGCTCGATTCAAGTTCGAGTTTATCAAACTCCGACAAACCTCGACTCATTTAACACTCACCCATATAACTGCATACTTTGCAATTACATATAGGAGCGATCATTACTCCTTTTGTTGCTCATAAGTTATAGACATTAAGTTACTCGTTGATGTCAATTGGTTAACAAAAAAGATAAGTATATATATGTAGCACGTCTTGCTTTTCACATGTTGGTTGTAGGACGTGCTATTGTGAAGGTTTTTTAGTTGGTCGATCCTCCATTCAATATGCATGAGACCTATACATAAACAAGTAGACGATATTTCACATGCACGTACATGAACAAAATCAATACATGATCAAGTTTTCTTCTAATAAAGCAATATACACTAACCAATGTTTTGATATTTGATAATTTTTGATTATTCAATACTTTACTAAAATAAAAACAGCATTTCAGATCTAACATTCAAAAGGAAAAAATATTACTTTCTTCGTATATTTTATTTGTCCCAGTTTTCATTCAAACTATCAGGAGTCTTCTTTGTCACCTATGATCTTAAATGTTTTTGTTTGTGTTATTTAATATTTGATGAAATATATATGAATGGATTGAGTTTTGAATGTATTTTTCATTGGTATAATTTTCATCAAGTATTATGTCACACACCCCAAATAGGGTCTCGTCAGAATAAGCGTCCGGGGGCGTGACTTTCATGAATATCTCAAGTATAAAGCATAAAGAACGACCTCTAAGGGTACATTTTAAAAATAAACACCGTTGCATACTTAAAAATATTAATAAGTTTTACATCGATCATTTCAAATGATCTAAGAGTTCAAATGCGGAAGCTTAAATGAGTTTCAACAACGGTATTTAAAACATAGATAGAATTCTTGAAGACCGGTCCAGGCAAATAGACCTCACATAAATCAAGCAACGACATTCAAGCTAAGCACCTGAGAAAAACATGCTTAAAACGTCAACATAAAGTTGTGAAATACATAAGTTTAGTTTCAAATATAATCAGTGTGACCACAAATTTCAAAACGTAATGCCACAAACTATAGGGAGAACCACTTCACTAAAGAGGAATTTACCGTTGCACTATCCCATGACAACCGATGCAAATAGTGAGAAAGAAGCAAGTACACAGCTATATAATGCTTTGCCCATACTGGTGTCCCGATCCAAATAACCAACCCTAAACTAGTTTTTTGACATGAAATACATTCTTTTGGCCAGCACAGTCCGTCAAGTACCCGATCAAGTAAGATAACCAAACCCCGGATGGGGAATTATTATTCCCCATAGATTTATTTATTTCCTCGCCGGCTTCACATAACCATCAGTCGTAAATGAAATTAACGTTCTGATAGTTCAGGCAATAGTGGTCTAAACGCCTACTATAGGCAACACGTAACCAAGAAATCTCACGTATAGTACTAGTGTCTAATTTTAAAAGTCAGAGCAATTGTATTTCATCACCCCTACGTTATAAAACATTTATTCAAAACGATTAAAGAATGGGGCTATGAACTTCACCTTAAGCAGTAGGGGTCAAAAGAAATCATTCAAGTGAAGAAGGATCAACACGTATCTAGCTAACAAAACCTACATATAATTGGTTGTTTAATAATGAGTACACAACGAAATAACCTCTTTGCGCAAGACTAGTCATACCGAACATAGAGTAACAAGGCGAGTATTAATATCAAAACATATCAATCGAAATTTATAATTTTTTAACAAGTCTCGACAAAACTTTTAACAACTTTTCAAAAATATTTTCGTCATTAGTGTATTTCGGTCTTTTAGTGACTCCGTGACGCCACAGTTGACTCAATAACCACAGAATTGACCTAAGACCCGATTCCTAACGTTTTCTCCAGGGTTATTATTAGTTTGATGATAAACTGTATTTTTCCAACACATTTTCAATATTATGAAATTTCGAATGACCTTTCTTTAAAATAACAACTTTTCCTTTTTAATTGACCCTCGACCTCGTAAAATATCCCGTATTTATATAAAGTCACCTTTATTGACCCCGCAAAAACATCCGACAACTAACATAAAGTTACGTTCATCAACATTGTTATAAAGTTTAACAACTGTGAGCTAATAAGTTTTTAAACATCTAGTGCGAGCCACATATGGTTCGAACCATATGGACTCCAAAAAGATCAACCCGTTCGATTTTCGAACAACACCACAACCCGCAATATCACAACAAATCCATTCTAAACCTAACCCCATCGACTTTCAATTCACAAGCTTTTTAACAAAACCAATGTCTAACTTAATCCATTCGTCAACAACATTTAAAACCACTATGTTAGGATCTAGAACTAGATAGATCTTCCCTAGCCTTTGGTGAATGATATTGTGTACTTATTTAATCACAGCACATATGTAGGAGACTCTAGCAAATGTTTAGGCGGAAACTAAACAATTCAATAAAGAAGAACAACAATATGAACAACGATCCTCTATGGATCTTTCTATTGATAATAAATTGATTTTGTGCTTTTATAATCGGTGCCCATCCCTAATGCTCAAGGTTTCTTTTATAGATAAGAAACCCTAAATTGGTCACAAGAAACTAAAATCTCGTAAGAGATCTACAACAATATCAATCTCTTTCTAATTTATCACATTCCTATGTTAATGAATAAACTAGAAAATAACTATATTCCATAATTACATTAAATTGCATCTAAATCAGCAGATTGATCTTTGTCAGCAGGAACGAGACCAGGACCAGCAGAAACATAATCACAGAATTCTATCTCATGTCACAGGTAACTATGACCAGTACTAACTCTAGTACTGCTATACTCTACCAGTACTAACTTAGTACTGCCAGACTTAACTTAGTACTGCCAGTATTAACTCAATACTAACAGAACTAACTATTACTACCAGACTTAACTGTTATACTACCAGTATTAAGTTTGTTACAATCTATTTTCCCAACAATCCTCCCCTAACTTGATCTTCACTTGTGAACTTCAAGTTTCTTCAAAACATCCTTGATCTTTTACTTTAAACACTTTTAAGCTTCATGAGGATTTTGTAAATAGAATTCTTTAAGTTGTTCTCGATCTGCAACACTTCAAGTCTTCTCTTTGTATCTTTGCAGCAACAAGTTCTTCAGCAATCCTTTGTATCAGCACCATTGACAATGTTGTACATCAAATCATAAAGTTTCAGTCTATTCTCATCACTTCCAGGTGTGTTAACTCCTGTGAGAGGTGAATCATTGAAAGTTTTTAAATGGATTTGATGTCTCTTTACCAGTTAGCCATTAACTCTGGAGTAGTCAGTCCTTTGGCCACCAGAAAGGTGTATGTCCATGGTTAACTGAAAACCATTTCAACTCTCAGTACTTGAAACATTGGTGAGTTGAATACCATATGGTTTTTGGCAAACCATTACAGCCATAAACGGATTTGATATGCCTTTACCTGTAGCCGTTTGCTCAGGGCTAGTCAATCCTTTGGCACCTAGAAAAGGTAAATTCCATGGTGGATTGATAACCATGTCAACTCTTTGTACATGAAACTTGGTGAGTTGATATACCATCCACTTTTTGGTAAAGTGTCAACCATCTAATATGGATTTGCAATTTGTCTTTACCATAAGCCATAATCTTATGGACTAGTTATGGTTTTTCCACAGCCTTTACCACAAGCCATAAACTTGTGGGCTAGCCAACTCTTCACTTAAACAGATATGGTGAGTTGAAAACCATACAACTTATTTGCAAGTTGTCAACCATAGAACGGATTTGAGAAGTCTTTACCAAGAGCCGTTTGCTCCTGGACTAGCCAGTTCTTATGTTGATTAGACATGGTGAACTGATAACCATTTGTTGTGTTAGTGCATAGCACCTCCACCAAGTGTTATCCTTCTCATCTCTATCCTAGACTTCTAACTTTACAAACTTCACTACTTCCTAATACCAGCTTGCTTTTCCATCATTTTTAACATTTTGTAGCAATTTTCATCTGGCTTTCCTCCTTGTAGTTTCTTATCTAACATGGTTTTGCACATCTCAGCAGATAATGGATATGTTCTTTCAATCAACATATATACATCCATTGACTCTAAGTTCAAACAATGTACCCTACAGGACTCATAATATCTCCAACTTATGATCCTTTGCTGTCCTAATCCACTCCATATAGGATCTGTACTAAGAGGTTCTTCAAATAATTCCAAAATACCCTCTCTAACTCATCCTCTGGTCCATTCATCCCATATCTATTCATCACAATCCTATATAGCTCAGTAAGATCATCTCTAGTTATAACCTTCAACATGGCACCAAAATTAATGTACACTACATCAGTGCCATCTTCCCTAACTATTTGGTATGCTCCTTTTTCTCCTTGCTTAATGATCTTATAGGTGGCTATACTAGGTGTTTTCATAGCTACAGGAACAGGATTAATTAGAGTTTTAGTACCTGTGACAGAATCATCTTGTTCACTATCTTCATCTTCAGAGTCATCCTTATCAACACTTATATGCATACCATTCCTTGCCATCTGTTTTCTTATTTTTCTAGACTTCTTGGTTGGCTCATCATCCTTTGCTTCAACATCTTCATCATCTTTCATTCTTTTTGAAGTCTTTGTCTGAAGCTCTTCACCAAATCTTTTCAAACTAGCTTTAGTGGCTTCAAAATTTATTGGTGCAAAGGACTCAACCTGTTTCACAAGCTTATCAAATTCCTTCTTGACTTCATCAAAACTCAAATTCTTCAGCTGAGATAACTTCCATGTCCCTTGATTCTTCAAGTAATTCATCATATAAGTCTTTTAACACTTGATAATTCATAGTCAGTGTCTCTCATATAGTTGATTTGGACTTATCCAAGTTATCTATCGTCTTACAAAGGCTAGTAAGATATTTCTTCTGCAAAATATTTCTTCCTTTGATTCACAAGATCAACCATTTTCTTTGCAAAATCTTCCCTTTGATGATCACTTCCTAGCATGCTTTTTGACAACTCTGCATTAGCTTCAATCTTTGCTCTAATTAAATCCCAATCTTCATTTGTGTAATGCTGAGCTTCAAACTGAACTTGAGCTGTTCTTTTCTTATGTTGCTCATTCAATTCTTCTTCTTCTGCAATTCTTTGTACTAGAAGAGAATCCAAATGTACTTGTTTAGCCACCTCTTCTTTTTGCAAAGTATCCAACCTAATTGCTTCAGCAAGACTGGCTTCCTCTTGTAAAACTTGTTCCTTTGACTTCTTTGGAGTTTCTTCACTGATCATAGGAGCTTTTCCTTCTCTTTGTCCTTTATCTTGAGAAGAAGTAGACTTCTTAGCACCAACAGTACTAACTTGTTCATTACCAGTACTAAGTTGTTCATCACCAGTACTAAGTTTAATACTGCCAGTATTAACTCCTTTAGCAGTATTAACTTGTTCAGCACTAGCAGTATTAACTTGTTCAGCACCAGCATCAGCTTCTTCTTGAAAATCCAAGCTTGAGACTACTTTCTTTCCCTTAGCCTCTTTTCTTCTCTTGTATCTCCTTCCCTTGTCAATAGACCTTGGCTTTAAAGAGGCAACCTTGGAGAGAGTTTTGGCTGCTTCAAGAGTATTTGGACTTATGTCTTCCACTTGTTCCTCCCCTGAAGCATTTACTCTTGTTGAAGAAGGAGTAACCAATCCTTGTACTGAAGAATCTAGAGGATCATCTTGACTTTTCCTCCCTTGAGCCTCAGGTTCTTCCTCTTCAGAGTCTGACAAAACCAAATTCCTCCTTTTCAAAAACCCTTCCAACTTCTTCACCTTCTTGACTAACTTCACTATGGCATTTCCCATGGTCAGCTTGGTTTGTTTGAGATCCATCTCCAAACTGTCAATTCTTGATATCAACTTAGGAACGTCATGAAGTAAATCATCCATAGGCATTTGACTTGGAGCCTGTTCTTGTGAGGGTGAGAAGTGATGGTGGACAGGAGATGGCTCCTCATAGATGTGCTCAAATGGTGTAGGTTCAGTGTCAGGAATAGGTGTAGGTGTAGGAATAGGTGGTGGTGTAGATGTAGGTGTAGGAATAGGTGGTGGTGTAGGTGTAGGTGTATGTATAGGTGTTGGTGTAGGTGTAGGAATAGGTGGTGGTGTAGGTGTAGGTGTAGGAATAGGTGGTGGTGTAGGTGTAGTAATGACTGAAGGAGATGATGTGGATGGTACTATGGGTGTTGATGATGATGGTTGGGATGGAGCCACAGCATCATGTTCTTGTCCTGCATTTGGGTTAGTATCAACAAGTAACATAGAAGGCAATAAAGGTCTTGGTACCCCTCGAAAACCCCTTTTCATATTCCCAAAAATCTTTTTGGTCAGGCTCACAGCTAGATAAAGGTGTTTGTTTTCTGTGTGAATATTCAAAATCATTTGCAGAAAACGAGGATACATCAAAAACTTTGTCTTGCTTTTCAAATTTGTCACCATACCATCAAAAAT